>CM060947.1:79407797-79480297 GCA_030765055.1 Mantis religiosa
AGGGCAAATACATCTATCTTTAGTATAAGCTTTATTTAACCAACAAGTCAATAATTTGAACAGTTTGTATCATAAATATATTTATGAATATAAAACAGTGTTTTGTGCTTATTTTAAGTTTTCGTTGAAAGTAAACTGCAGTTTAACCTGGTGTATACAACATAAAAAAAGGGAAAGAAAAATTGTGGAAACGTAGAGTCAGACTGAAAAATTCAATGCCATAGCCGGAATTTGAACCACGGATCTTCCACAATTTAGCCTACACACGGCCAGTGAGAAAGAATAATTAATTTCCATTAATTGACCTAAAAGAAAAATTACTTAACAACTTCTAAAAGTTTTTGATAAGTGAAATTTAACTCCAGGTCATCAGAAACTAGATCCTTAACATTTTCAAGTAATAATTATAAAGAAAGGGAAGAAATTGTCTCAGATTTACGGTAAAGTCACCTTTTTGTTTTAAAAATAAAATAACAATTTATAACCTTAGAGTGCTATATATTCAAAATTAATTTTTTTCCATAAATATAACTTACTTATTTCACTTTTTTATTTTAATTCTTACACTCGCATTATAATTTTCTTGTCAGGATCATGAAACGTGTACCCGTATTTTATAATCTGCGAATAAAATAATCTCAGAACCTTAAACGTTTTCTTAACTGAAAAATTAAATATTTCATCCAAATCTGAAACATATCTTAAAATTTAAGTTGTTGAAAATGTACTCTCTCTCTCTCTCTCTCTTAAATATCATGACAAAAATATTATATCTTTTGGACTTGAAATTTATAGATTATGGATTAGATGCATTTTGAAAATAAATTAAGGAGTAACTAATAATTAGTAATACAAAGTGAAGCTTGAGATTCTATGCGTATTAGACGCAAAATATCAAATTCCTTACACAAAATAGTTAAATACAGTAATACCACCATAAATCCTACTTAAATAATTTCTTCTACTAGCTACAGAAATTAATAGGCTCCAAAACTGTTTTAGAACAAATAGTTTCAGAAATATCCGAGAGAGAAGGAAATAGTATTTGTTTGAATGTACCGATCATCCGCGAACAGTATTTTCATTTTCGTTTTTGGTAACTTCTTGTTTATGAAACTTCCAATGTAGCTTTTACAACTTCCGTTGTTAGTAGATCTGCTTTTTTATTTCCGTTACTATTGGGTGATCACAAACCTGGAGAGACAGCTGCAGCGACGGTGTTGAGCCATTGATTTTATAGCATGACTATTGGGTTTGTACTACTTCTGTTTAAAAGCCAGAGTATTTGTCAGAAATACAGTGAAATGATTCCAAGGTCCGTTATCTCTTTTGCGTGAGACTTAAATGAGAACTTGGACGTAGAGATTTGCCCGGCTTGAGAAAAAATATTATATAAATTGTGCATTGAGAAGCTATTTACCTACAGTCAGTCCTCTATGTTGATTTTACATAAACACGTTCCCTCTATTGTTTGTACTTTTTGTTCGCAGAATACACTATAATTATTAGGCCATTGTATCTCGGAATTGACCTATTTGTCTAGTTTTAGGTATTTGTATCTTTCTCCATCCTCTTGTTTATTATATCTTAACGCTCTTCTTGAATACCATACTTCTGTAATGCGTAAAACGTGCTTGTCACTTGTTTCCTACACCAAAAGTTCCTTCGTGTACGTGTATTTGCAGTTCCATTGTTTCATTGATAAATCTATCTTCATGTTCACTCCTATTACTGACTTACAGATCTCATCTTGCTGCTACTATTCCACTTATATCCCTTTTCAAAATTGCAGCTTACCGTGCAACATAAAAATATGCGTAAAGTCATTATTTTATAAACTGGAATAATTGTGAATTTTCTTCTTTTGGCTTTAGGTATTCTTCTGTTTAACCATAAACGTGATTAAAACCTTAATTTTGGTTCTGCATTTCTAAATCAAGATATAAAAACTGTAAGTGTCTACTATTATTATTCATTATAATTATTTTTACAGTTATTTATATCTACTGGCTAACTTTCAATAAATATTTAGTTTCTTCTAAAATAATTGAGGTACACAGTCACTTTTCAGTGCTTGTAACTTTGTACCAAACTTTATTTAATTAAAAGTTTACAATTACGTTTGTCAGCTCATGGAGATCCATACAGTTAGCAACATAATTATTTTGTTAAAATCAATCGTTCCCATGCTGTACGTCTAAATGGGAGGTGGTTTACAGGATGAACTAATATACAAAAACAAAAATTAAATGCAATTCTTTACGTCAGTTTTATAGAAGCTGCACAAAATGGTGACCTGAGTTTTCAATAAAGAGGAGAATGTATCGCCACTGGATCAACAGACGGAGGTGGTGGCTCCAGAGCTGTACAAACAGCTGGATCGGGCTTTGGTCTCATTTGAGCCGACGATGCGAACGATGGTTCGCGAAGCGTGTCCTCAATGTGGGTCCGTGGGTGAGGCCAATGTGTAATAGATGTTACTTATCTTACTTACTATCTTTCAAGAAAGTAAATGTACACTTTCCGCGGGTCTAAATCACTCAGGCGTTCCGTGACTAGGTGGTATGAAAACTAAATCGGCCATGTTCGTAGATGTATAGTGTCCTGGTCGCCAGTTTAACCTGATACTCACTTCGATGATTTCTAAGGCTATGTTAACACAATATATCAAAATATTGAGTATATAACACAAAGTAAGTAATAATTATCTTGCAGCTCATCTATTAACTACATGCCGTTGGAAAATGTACAAGAAAACGGAAAGCATGTGCAATTATGATTTTAACAGAACCAATATCTATATTGTATATCTACCATATTTCTATAATAGCTTAGCTACAAGACAACAGTTGTAAATTAGTTCGTTACTACTTCCAACAAACTAAGAAATTTGGAGTTAAAAATAATGTCCAAGTGTTAGGGTTCGAACCTTGAAGCATGGTCTCGCTTATCTCAGCCCACGTTTTGCCCCTGAGTTAAGAGAGCAGTTAAGATAGCTTGCCTTATATACAATATAGTTATTGGTTCTGTTAAAATCATAATTCCACATGTTTTCCGTTTTCTAGCACATTTTCCAACGCCATGTAGTTAATAGCTCAGCCGCAAGATAATTATTACTTACTTTGTGATAAATACTGAATCTTTTGTTTTACTGGGTTAATATAGCCTTAGAAATATTCGAAGTGAGTAACATATTAAAATGGTGACCACGGCACTATACATCTACGAACATGGCCGATTTAGTTTTCATACCACCTAGTCACGAAACGCCTGAGTGATACTGACTCGCGGAAAGTGTACATTTACTTTCTTGAAAGATAGTAGAACTGTCGTTCTCTATCCAAAATTCTTTGTGTGTCGAATAACTTCATGAGCTGCAATTATTCGGATATTTAGGTCATATTCTTAAGTAATAGGTGTTTCATACACCGAAGACTTGATGTTACTCCAGAAAAAGAAATCAGTTGGCTTGATGTCGGAAGAACGTGCTGGCCAAGCTATTGTTGAACTCCTCCATCCATCGGACAGCATAAACATGGTTTAAATCACAGTGGTGTTATTGCACTGGTCAATTGGCTTCATTTACTTAGTTACAAATCTAGCTATATCTTCTTATTAGGATTTATACATTAAAAACAAAAAGGCACTGAAAATCGAAAGGTAAATCCGTTGGCATTATCGGAATACGAGATGTAGATATCCTCTCATTTGTACTTAACCTTGATCCTACTTTTAATTTTTAACTGTGAGGTGAGAGTCCCGGCAATTCTAATGAATTTAAAATCTCTGTGGGATAGTTGACTACGTTAGGCTGGTTTGTAATTGTGTCAGCTAATGTGAACGAAAACAAATCCCCCGGAAGAAACAGATACTCTAGAACGCAATTGTTTCATACCAACACGACTATTGGCACTATGCATCTCGCTATCCATTGCGCGGTCAGCACGTAACGTGGTTTGTCGCACATTTGACTGACTTCTAGAATCTAAGTCCGGTCGTCTTTTCCTTGGCATAATAAGAAAGTTTCTGCGAACTTCATAAAGTCACAAAAGAATCCATTTAAATTTGTGTCAATTGAATTCACATTCACGTATTCAAAACACAAATTATAAAAATGATATAATTTATTAACATTAATTTTAGTTAAAACAATTAAACGTTTATGAATTAATGTTTACTTTGCGTTGAGAAATAGCAATGTTCGATGGTTAAATTTAATACGGTATATTAAGATAGCCGCAGATTTTAAAAAGATGAAACCTAATGGATTTGTTATAATGCGATCTTGTAAAAATAATAATAAAAACAGGTTTGACTTTCGTGGCTAGATGAAGTTTAAACCATCCCCTTGGTTTCTTTTTCGGTTTGCCTACTTAGTCTATAACTGGTTGCTAGGCGGGCAGAGGTTACCAGCGTATTTTTGCCCGCCTCGGTAGTGTAGATAGTAGCATGTCTGCCTCACGCTCAAGATGTCCCGATTTGGTATCTCGGTCAGGGTGAGTTACCTGGATGAGGACTTTTCCGGGTTTTTCTCTGAACCTGAAAGACGAATGTCTGGTAACTAAGCTCTATGGACCTTGGGCTCATTTGAGCATCATTTCAACCACTTCACTAAGGCAGCCCCTGTTACTTAGGACCACTGAAACGACACATAACTTGATACCAGAAAGACATTAACATAAACAAAGGATTAAATATAAATGAATGACGTATACCAGAATAGACATATGCCATAATGCTAGCATATACTCCGGAGACCGCCACAGTGACAAGGCCACTCTGCGAAGGTCAGTAAACTCCCTTTGCAATCCCTGTAAACAAGCAACCCTACTCTATTGTCTGATATGCCCTCAAGGCAAATTTGGCGCCTCCTAGTCGGAAACCAACCCATTGTTAAGATTCCAAGCGTGCCTCTGACAACAGGCTATAAGATTCTGACCGATGCGCAGAACGCATGCTTCCGCATAAGTTTTTGCATGCGGACCGTTAGAGAAAGCGTCTCTAATGTTAGGTCCGAAACTGGATATTCTGAACACTGATCTCAAGTGGGGATAGTTATCAGCTAATGGGAAATTGATATTTGTTCATGTGATTTTGCAAACTCCGAGAAATACCTAGAGTGGGGGTAATTCAAAGTGATGGCGGAAAGTAGGTTTTGCTAGTAAGAACTCTTCGATCCTGAGTTCTACGTGAGGCGAATGCGTATTCGACGCCTCACAGGAAGTACACCTTCGCGCCATGCACCGAGACAAAGTGCAGTATCCAGCAATCGCTCCAGTGAGAGCTAGCGCAAAGAGTAATACATAGGGAAGACGATAAATATATCGAATTCGACTACGTAGTGCTACTGTCTCCGTGCTTCATATCACAATATTGACAGTGACGCTAAACACAGCAACCACACCGACGACGACTTTACGGTGGCGAGAAAAGGAGCCTAAGGCAATAATAAACTTCTGTCTACCAGATTCGAGGTGTCATCATTCAAAACACAACCAGTCAGGACGCACCCACTCCTGAAGTACAGATGAGAGTTCTCATGCAGGAGCTACAAGTCACCTCGAACCGATTACAATCTCCCTTTCCTTAACCTCCTCACGCCACCAATGCTTAATTGTGAAGCGTTGAGCGCAAGGGAGAGCTCGAGGTGGTTCACTATGGGCCGGAACTCCTCATCACTCACCTTCCGATATGACTTGACGTGAGGACGTAAATTAAACAAAGCACATTTTATTTGTGCCTCTCTTACCAAACATTCCCTGAGTCGTTTTAGTGTAATTTGATATTAAAGAGCAGAAAGATATTGAATATACCCTTATTTAAAATAATGTAATTATAATAAGTAAGAGGCAAATAAACTGTAGTCATGTTAACATTTGTTACTCCACAGAATGCTACAATGACTACTCATCCTATACTTCAAAATTAAATAAAATAAAAAACAAACAAACGAAAACCGGTTATTGTGCGACATTTTCCACGCCCTATACATTAAACCCTTTAGTGCCAACCAAAGCCGACCATTGGGCTGAAACTCTGGGAGTTGTAAGTTGGTGCACTGTATTTGTTCCAGTTTAATCGCATTTGCGATAGATAAATGTATTAGTAACACCACAGCTCGCTGTTGCGTGAATATGAGTTTAAACTCGACAAATGTATGTATGCCATGCGATTTTACAAGAATGCAAAAGAGAAAAAAAGCTAATGTTAACAGAATTTGCTTTTTGTTTTCATTTGTAATAACAATAACTGCAGGCTTATATAGACAATCAGACATTATAAAGTATACCTACCCCAAATAAGCCTGCTGTTTAACCTCTAAAATATTATGCAACAGGAGATAAAGCATCGGAAATAAAAATATGAAGTTAACAAGGCAGTTCTTGATTTGGAAAACCAGATATCAGCACAATGTATAAAATATTTTATTTTATTTTTATTATTTTTGTAATTATGTATATGACTTGGTAATCTTCAACAAGATTTTATTGTATTGTACATTTTTTGTCATGACAACATCCGCTTAGATTCTACTAATTAAGCTAAATGATACTTATTCCAGTAATAGTACTATACACGTTCTCTCACCCGTAACTTCAATATATAATTTAACAAACGTTTTGATAAATACTGCATGTATCTCTATATCTCTAGGGACAATATTACATTGAAATCCAATTTGTTCTAACTTATTACCTAGTGGATAGCTCAGTAAATCCTCTCTTTTGGGTGCTCTTGGGTTCTTCCATTACCTCCTCTGGTTAATAAATGAGTAGTGCGTTGAAGTTTGCTTTCCCCTTTCTCTTTTTTTTGCGTAACCCATGGTAGGGAAAATTAAGGTTGTAAACACTGATTACGATATAACTTGTAGACATTTTACTCACACTTATGTTAACATAACACAAAAATACGTCAGTTCAATTTTAAATTTCCTTTACTACAAATCTTTAAAGCCATTAATTATAGGAAATACAAAAAAAAAAAAAAAAAAAAAAAAAATTGAATTGACTAGCACACCACACGTAACTCTTCCTTCGTCAAATGCTGGAGTGCTCAGTGATGTTGATTACTTCTGATTAAGTTGTAATTAAGCTGTTGAAATACTATTCATTCCTTTATTTGTATAGAAAAATGGCACATTCCATTGTTTTACTAAGTGTAAATCCTACTGTTTAATACAGACAGGACAAGCGGTAAGAACTTATTAGAGCTCATCACGAGGGGTAGTGACATTTAGCATTTTGAATCAGAAATTTAGCATTTTGAATTTTACGTTTAGCATTTTGTAGCATTTATACATTTCCAATTTAGAATTTTATAGCATTTAAGATAGTTTGAGTTAATTCCGTTAAATGATGAATATTAATAATATTTATATGAAATTTAAAACGTATTTATGGAGGATTATTAATGACGGTGTATTAAAAGTGCATAAAGTGTCAATTTATTTCACATTAATATAGGTTAAAGCAATACATAGAAATATAGAACAATCTGATACAGACTAAAACATACTGCATAACACAAAAAGATAAATCCATACTGATGTAAAACTAACCCAATAAAAAGAAAATGCACTAAATTAGAATAGTTTATGAATGATTTAGTAATCTTATTGAATGAAAGCATTGATCATATTTGAACATTCTGTTCTGTCATTTGTAAAGTCTCTTTTCCCATTGTTGAAAGCATGTTTGGAACTCTTCCATTTTGATATTGTCCAGTGCCCTTTGCGAAGCTGTTTTTACCGCCTCCACATCGTCATAACGCTCCCCTTTTAGCGTTTTTTTCATTCCTGGAAATAGGAAAAAAGTCGCACGGGGCTAGGTCCGGCGAATAGGGAGCGTGGGGAACGACAAACCACCTCTGAGATGCAAAACAGTGGGTCACTCGCAAGGCCGCGTGTGCCGGAGCGTAGTCGTGATGCAGAAACCAGTCTGCTAATCACCAAAGTTCCGGGCGATTCCTCCTCACGTCCTCCCGCAGAGGCCTTAAAGCATCCAAGTAAAAGTGCTGGTTAAGTTTGGCCAGGGGGTACGAATTCCTGATGCACAATTCCACGAACATCAAAAAGAAAATGATCATCGTCTTCACATTTCGCATCATTTGCCTCTTTTTTTTTTTTTTTTTTTTTTTTTTTTTTTTTTTTTTTGTCTGGGAGAGTTGGGAGACCTCCACTGGCTTGACGCTTGCTTGGTTTCTGGGTCATACCACCCGTAATACCTATTCTCATCCACTGAAATGACTTTGTTCAAGAAGTTTGGATCACTTGCAATCTCTGTTTTCAAGTCCTGACACACATTCATGCGGATGGTTTTGTGCCCCTGTGTGAGAAGGCGCGGAACAAATTTAGCATCAACACGTCTCACGTGCAAATCTTCCCTCAAAATCCGCTGGCACGAGCTCCAACTGATTCCTGTCGCTGCTGAAATTTGGTCGATCGTTTGGCAATGATCCTCGTTGATCTTTTGGAGGACCTTTTCAACGTTCTCCTCATTTCGCGATGTAGAACGGCGTCCAGAACGAGCTTGGTCTTCAACACACATCTCACCACGTTTAAAGCGCCCAAACCACTCGAAAACCTTTGTGCGGCTCATAGCGTTCTCCTTGAAAGCTTCCTTAAACATTTGGTGTGTCTCCGTTACAGTTTTTTTTTTAAATAGTAAACAAAATTTCGCACACACCCTTTGTTCTTTTAAACTTTCCATAACGACTTCGCAGAGGTAACCCGCCAACAGTCAGAGAAACACAATACCACAGTTGCACGTTCAGCTCTACACTGACGCCGTCTGCACAGCTGTTTCATGGTCTCTACTAACGCTATCTAGCGTGAGAACCCTGCACTACGTCTACGAATGGCAGCGCCCTCGGAGTCCGGTTTCTTTTGGGTCCCCCCTCGTATTTACTGAACTACCTTTCAGCATCTACGCTGTTGGTACAATCCCGAATACATTGCAGAGCTGCTCGGGCAAACTCTGGGTGTTTGAGCTTAACAGTCAACAGCATTTTCAGGCAGTCTACATCTTCATTATTCTGCATGGTTTGTATCAGTTTTGATTGAAAATATTCATATCCCTCAACAAAACTATGCATTTTAACAGCACGAAAAGAATGAGATTTTACTTTTACTGTCAATTAAAATAGTATAATTTATTGAAGTTACTCTGCCAACAGTGACAGGATTAAAAAGTTTACTAACTTCTTGGAGAAAAACATTTGTCACATTTTCCGCCTTTGCCCGCTGTTTGATATTTTCCTCTCAACTTCTTCTCACTCAATGACGTGACCTACGCATATAATGAATGAAACCTGCGCGTAAAACCGAACAGAACAATGAAAATCGGAACTATGGCAACTGAGAACTCCAAATGGAGTTAACATGTGTTTATCACTTCCTTAAAATTAGGGTTGCTATTGGTTTTCAGAGGCAAGAATTGAGATTTTCCATTAACTGTGTTGTGAAGATAGATTTTGAGAGTCATGATGTGTGGTAAGAGGGGTTACTTTTGTGAAACAACTGAACTCGCTTCAGGTACCAGAAGTACCTAATATGGGCAATCGTGGAACAATAAGCTAATTTAGCGAGAAGAGTGGTCACTTACTTTTTAACTTTCTAAACATGCAAAGATTCTAGACTCTTCAGTTAAATTTTTCAGAAGAAAAAGCATTGGGGAAAAATAATTACTTGGTAAAATCTTCAATTTCGCATTTATATAGCTTTTTGAGTTAATTTCGCGCTCTATCGCGCTATATCGCATTTGCGAAAAATCACCACCCCTACTCATCACGTATTAAAACTGTCAGATTTCTATTTGTGGATCATTTTAAAGATGTACCTATCCTTCACCTGTGCAGCACGAAGAGAGTTTTCATTAAAGTGTTGTGTAAGGCTACGAAACAATGCGCAATTTTCCAGGGATAAATCAGCACATTCAGGATTCAATGTGATTGCGGGTTTATGAGTGAATCAGTGCCATCGGAGCAGAATTTTATAATTTAATGAAATATATACTTTAGCCATGGTATATACTATGTTCTATCAGTGTATGATTCCCATAATCAATGTACGCTCTATGAGGAAATGTTTAAAATGAGTGCTTACATAGAAATGAAGCATTTTCATATATATTTCCTTTCTGTACATATGACGAATGTATGCTTACCTTATTGTTACACTGTGTGTTTCTTTCATGGTATAGAAATTTCTTCCGAAACTTCTATGTATGGATGCTGGGATATTTAGTTTAGAAACATTAGGAACCATCAGATCTTGCTGCTCTATCCCTATCTCCAGAAGGCTCATTGGGCGCAATATGCCTAGCTTTAGCCGTATTGCTGCGTTTCTATTAATAACCCGCTCTATTTTACTTGGAGGTTTTCTTAATCGGTTGTTTCACTCTCGACTATTTCACGGAAGTACGTGAAATAAATTTGTAAGAGCTAAATTTACCTTCAGGCAGAGAAAAAGACTATGTTACAATCATACGAATTTCTGCACCATCTGCAATTCCAAACATTCTTATAAAAGAGTTTATTATGCCTAATTCTTACCAACCGAGTAATATGAACTTAAATTCTGTTATCTTTACATAACAAAAATAAATTATATAGTGATTTACCAAAAAGCAATAAGGCACTCCACAAAAATTAAACATAATGATATAGATTATGTTGAAATGGTTAATTCTGTAAACATATATTTATATAAATTGTACGTTCTAATGTAATTATCTTAAATATATGTGATGTTAATCTAAATAGCCGTTTTTGACAAACTAAGGAATAGCAATTTTTCTAAATGTAAAGAGTAGTGTTGAATGTATAAGGTTTTACAAAATTTTCATGTCGCATTTCTAGAAGGTACTGAAATAATTGCAAATCCTTCTTGAGTTATGCTCTGCATACACACAGAGAGATGCACTTTTTGTTTATAGTGCTTTTCCTTTTATTCACAGGGCCTCAAACCACGTAATTGCATTGGAATCTTGCTATTGAATTTTTGCATGGAATACCTTAGTTACTGCTCTTGTAGTTATAGCCGTGCGATAGAGAAAGTAAATACATAAATAAGTATCTACCAAATTTATTTCAGATATAGAAGTATGTTACGTTAAAGGAGTGGGCTTATGTCCAGTAAAATGAGAAAATAAAGTATTACGAGTATATCCATTCGTATTTTCTGCTCCTGTTATACAACGTTGCTGTTAAATTCTGTTTGTCCAGGAGAGCTTGATGAATTCCTGGTAATAAAATGTGCAACCATTCTTCTCATTTCCTTAGACGTAATTTTAAAATAATGGCGTTTCACTAGGTTGCCATCATTAATTTTCTTGACGATCCTGAGGGAGTGACCGAGTGAACGGCCTTTGCAGCGTGTAGATATCTGCAGGTATTAAGCTGTTGCAAATAATAATAGTAAATAAAATAACATTAAGTAGGTATTACTTGGGACATTTAGCAGTGTATGGATTGGCGGTGCTGTTATATGTTTGTATTTAACAGAACACTTTCTTCTTTTGCACGCGTAAGTTGGGAATGACGTTCCTATTTTATGTTCTTTATAGGCATTGTTACTGTGGTAAACAAGGAATCGAACATATTATTGCAAACTTTTGCAGAGTTTCTGAGTTTTAATATACCTAAAGCTTGGTCTTCTCACGTTCTTAAAACAATTTGATCCGTGTTTACCTCAATAATATGTGGTCCACAATGAAATTTAGCAGCTTCTTGTGTATTTAGTGTTTTTAATTTACAAATGTGCAACTTCCTGTCACTCGCTGACTTGCCAAGGATTGTGATTGGGATTTCATTATGGAGGGGACTCACTACGTAGGTCACCATGCTGGAACCATTGTGCCTATGCTCCCCGTAATGAAGGATGAGGCGAAGGGGATAGGCGACTGACCTAAAGAGTCACGACAGTACAGAGGGCAGGTTCCCTACTTGGGTAGAGACTTCCCCCGACAGGCCAGAACAACGAACTCGCTCCCCTACTGCGGGATGGCAACGAGCCCAGCAGCCGAGCCCCAAAATTCCCTGGCTGGCGATTCGAGCCCAAAAGGTCCCTGGTTGGTGTTCACGAGATGGTCCCAGTAGAGGAGCGGAGACCGGCAACCGACCTACCGAAGGAGGAAGTAGTTTTTCTCAGAGCATATCATCCTGCCATGTACCGCCGAGACACCTGCCAACACTTCTACCCCGAAAGAGACCATCAGCTGACAGAAATGATATGAAATGGTAATGGAGATGAAAGGGAGGGACAGGAAATTTAGGGGATGTGATTAACCTACCTAGCATTCGCCTAAGGATCCGGGAAAATCCCCGAAAAAACAATGAGTCAGGTAGGTCAGCCACGGGAATCCAACCCGGGCCTCCCGAATGTGAGCCACAGACGAAACCACCGGAGCCATCCCGCTTGGTCTGACTTGCCAAACTCAGGACTCTCATCTCCTATCATCAAATACTGCTCTTTCCGCATGATGCAAAAACTCCCTGAGAAAACATCAGCACACAACGTATCCAACAACACAGAGCCCATAACAGAACCTTACGTTTAAACTCAACTGGCGTTACTAGAATATCACGCAAATTAAGAAGTGGAATCAATTTATCCGCGCTTCCATGCTAGCAGCTTACTCTTTCTCTTTCCAACCAATTGCGGCGACCAATATTTGCTGGACAAGAAAATATTTTAATTCGCACCTCATCCCCTTGAATAAGAGGGATGGCATCTATACCTCAGACGAATGTGCCAAAAAACTCAAATAAATGTGTTGATTTTGCGGTATCACTATTAAGTACAGAAGGGATTGTTGAGTGAAAAACCTTGGGAAACACAATATATTTAAAAAGTTACTTTTGTAAACTGAAAAAGGAATTGAATTTGTTTTAGAATTCTATATCAGTCTTTGTCATGTTCTTTACAGTTATCTATTGGTAAAGTGTGCCGCTTTGTTATCTACTGAATACACTTGTCAAAGAATACCATTGATACAAAGAACTAAAACTCCAAATGTGTTTATTGTTAGTAATGCGAAATATAATTTCCTTACATCTGTATTTTAACTTGGCGATAAAGTGTATTTCTCTACCACTTTCAGTTCTCAAAATGTACTCAGGGTAATGGATGCCACTTCCCTTTGAGCTTATTGGCATCGTATAAGGAGCTTGCCTGTCAGTTGCACTCAACTGTGTCAATCACACAAGATCATAACAAGCATATAGACAAGTTTAGCAACAACGTTTACGCCTCAAAGGCAGCTAATTCAGACAGAGTAACAAACCTACCTCAAAGTCAATTTTGGTGACTGTCTTGCATCTTAGATGTCTATCTTCTTCTCTGAGCCAACCAACGCACATTGCTGAGGTGATTTCAGAGACGATAAGCTTTGCGTTACGTTTAGGCCGTTTTTCTTTTTTCTCCCTTGTAGTAGAGTAAAGCATGCAAACGTGAATACATATGCCAGTAGTAAGAACGTCTTTAACAATGAAAATGTATAAATGTTAAAATTTTAATTAACATTAAACACTTTGTATCACACTCCAAATTTTTAATTATAGACTCCGTTCTAACATAATCTGCTATTTAAAAATAAGCTTACCCATGTGGTGGGGGAGATCGGGCGCGTGTGGTTACCTGCGCAGAGGCTATGCAATTTATGGCTTACCTGATTTTTCTACAAAATACAAATATTATTCTACAAAGTTCATACAAAATTAAATATTACATTTTCCAATTCTAAAAACTTAAAATTAAAATATTAGGACTTTTGAAACTGTTTTTGCTAATAATGACGATGGACGATTCGACGATTTCATGATTCGACGATTGGACGATTTGATTGATTGGATTTGATTGGACGATCGACGATGGACGATGGGCGATGATGGACGACGACGATGATGATAATGATAATGATGATGATGATGATGTACGATGGGCGATGATGGACGACGACGATGATGATAATGGTAATGATGATGATAATGATGATGGTGATGATAATGATAAAGGTGATGATAATGATGGTGATGATGATGGTGATGATGATGGTGATGGTGATTATGATGGTGATGATGATGGTGATGGTGATGATGGTGATGGTGATGATGATAATGATAATGATGATAATGATGATGATAATGATGATAATGATAATAATTTTCTGAGACAAACAAATTTATAATGTGCTCTATCTTTGTCTATTATTTACGGTTTTGTAGTTAGTCGTAAATTGAATTTTGCTAAAATAAATTTACATTGCAGCTTACAAGGGAACTATTATGTTTCAAATGGGAAGGTGTTTGTCCTTGAGCGCTACTAGGTGAGCAACCAATCGTAGTCCTGCGGTGTTGTCGTATATCATTCCCGCTAAGTGGTGTGTGACGAGTGCCAATCTAATCACTTTCTAATAAATACGATTCGCGCTAAGACAAAATTCATATTTTGCCAAAACTGATCTTTGTGGAAGGTAGAGAGTAATGTATCTAACATAACCATGAAAACCCCACATTTTTAGCTCAAATAGTTTTGCTAATATAAATAAATAAACCACTATTACCTGTATTATAACAATAAATCGCGACGTAAGCGCTGTAAGCACTGTAATTCCTCAGAACTGCAACTTAAGTGTTTGACATGACGTGATAAAAGAATTACTTTGAACAAGCCAATTCGAACGAGAGGAAACAATAAATCTCCTGCTGCCTTGGCAGAACGTGTCTGGTCACATTATATCTTTGTTTATGAATGGATCGTAATTTCTATTTACTCTAGAGAGTTCAAAGTGGTTGATGTGTATGTATGGACATATACTTTTCATTACTCAGAACTGAAATTTAAATTACTGAAATGACATGATAAAAGAATTACTGTGAATAAGTCACGGTGTTAAATTCCAGAAAGAGCAAACATTTCAATTTCTGTTAGCCTGTGGCATGCTGTATGCTTAGGTTTATGAATGAATCTTCAATAATAAGTATTTGTTTACTCTGGAGAATTCAGATCAATATCGTCCAATTGTTCTTTACACAACAGTAGAGTGAGAGTTTAATAGTGCAATGGCTTCTTGCGGTAAATTTAGTGGCGAGTGAAAAAGCAGGTATTGCGAAGTCAGGCTCGAAGTATTATTTTTAAGGTGTACACGTTCTTCAAAAAGTTTCGGAAACAAAAACTAAAAATGAGTTATTGCAAAGATTACTTCCACTTATAAACACGGATAAAGTGTATCAGCTGGATCAAGTTGCAATTGAAATGGGACACGAGGTATTACACCTCCCACCTTACCACTGCCAATATAATACAATTGAGTTGGTGTGGCTCGTGGGGTTGCAAACAGAAATACGGCTTTTCAACTGAAGGACGTTGAACGGTTGTTCAGGAAAAAGTTGACAAGGTAACAGAACAGTACTGGGGAAACTGCGTAAGGCATGCAGAAAACTTTCAAGAAGACGATTTCAAGAAAGAAATAGCAAGTGACGAGATTTTGTAACCTGTACTCATACATCTGCAATACTCAGACGATGAAGACAGTGACAATGATGAGTTGTCTCTTAACGGAAGTGACATTTACAGCGATATAAATGTGCCATTGGCAGTTATATTGGAATAGAAAAACAGGTAATTCATGAACTATAATTATAATTGTGATATTTAAAAGTATACATAATTTGCGAAAATGCTTTTTCCAGTTTTGATTTTGGCAACTGCATCATAGTAAAAGTTTGTAAAACATAATTGGCTTACCCTTACGTCTGCGCCAAGGAGACCTGCATATTGTATTAGTGCGCGAGTGAGAGGGAAATGTAAACGTAGTGGGATAACAAGCGAGCAACGCTGAGTGTGATACGACATGTGATTAGCTGGACTCCAGGACTCTTCCCATTTGAAACGCATAATATACTATGCTCATACCTGCATTCGCTCGAGAGTTTAATGACATCATCTCTGCTCTATGGTGGCCTGTGTGCCAAAAATTGGGTGTGGAGTATTGCTGGAAGTACCCGAAAACGAGTCCAGAATTCGTAGGAACATATAGGCACTATTACACAGCATTGTATGAGAGGGATTGTTTTTCCGTGCGGACAGCGGTCAACACACAGGCATACGTAAGGAGCTCCGTCACAGAGCTCACCAGGGATGTCCAGCAGCTTCTTGCAAGTGGCCGCATGCAGCACCCTTCAAGCTTCAGTATTGGGCATTGCAGTTCTACTCCGCGGACGATTTTTGGCACATAGGCCCCACATAGAGCAGGGATGATACCATCAGATTCTTAAGCGAATACAGGTATGAGCATAGTGATAGTTCCCTTATTAGTGTCATTTAAAAATTTAACTTTGTTTAATATGCGAGTATCTATTTGTATCAAAATCGTAGAAAAGCCCTTAGCAAAACAAGCACGCCAATAATACACCTCCTATATGAAGTCCATTGCATGTGGACAGTACCCTTAAAATATTCTTGTCATCCTTAAACGAACACTATGAAATAAAATCAGTTCTTACAATGAACTCCGTCTCCCAGCGTGGGCTAAACAGAACATATGTAATGCCATTTGCAAGAATTATTGTCATAGTAAACTCACATATAGTCACATATCTTGAGTGTTGAAAGTTTACTTCCAAAACCTATTTGATATGTGAAATAATAAGGAAATAAAATAAATATTATTATTTTTAAGTCCTCCAAAAATATGTAGTTAGCTTGTAAATTCAAATTATGTAAAAGCAATTCCACTGATTTTGTGGTCGGAAGTTCGATCAACTGCCAATTGTTAACAGTAAAACTCGTTCCAGGAACCTCCGTTTCCATGATTTGGGATATCTTCAGTTTATAATAGCGCTTGATTTTAGCTAAGTAATTGTTCTATTCTGATCATCTGTGTCCAGTTTACTGGATGTATGAGAAACTACTATAAACTACTATAAACTTTATTATGTTTTTAAACTCTTCAAAAAGAATTTTAATAACATATAGTAACCCAGTAGAGCTTTTACATTTACAACAACAAATATATTGTTCGGAAAACCCCCATTATTATAGAAGGCAAATCAAGGACTAATAGAGTTCTCGGGATTGTGTGCGAGTACTCTCTAAATGTTTGCTTTTTCAATATGTGAAAATATTTCTCAAATTGAAAGCTATGTTCTGAAGATGACAGAAAACTGACGAATCTGTTATATCTACCCATTTCACAACTTCTAAGAACATTCTAATTATAACGGAAGCTCATATCAAATGGTTACAGCAGTCAGCCTGCTTCAAGCAATACTCACAATAATATTGCTGGACAATTTAGAATAAGATGATCACCAACTTATACTAGAGCCAAAGAATTTATCACTAATAATCATTAATAAGCAAGCGATTACTGTTGACATAATAATTAACTTATTTGCAACATTCATCATGTCTCGTGAATATCAAATTCATGAAAGTATAATTTTTATCAGCCAAAATATTTTTGATCGCTATGTCGAATTTATCTAAACACCCTAAGGAAAATGTCAATAATAAAACAAGCATTAACACTCCTAGTCTACGCTAAAATGCATATGATACATCCTAAAGCGAGTCTTGTAATACTGGACTGCATAGTTGAAGAACTATTTAAATTTACAGTAATGGCCTATATGAAAAAGGGTATTGCTAGTACATACTTTTTCTGCACTCTCAACTTTCGACAACACTTTTCGAATATCGCAATATCCAGATTACATTAGGGACTATTGTTTGCCTGTGGTATCACCTCATCGAAAACAATTGTTCTAAAGGAAGTAAAAAATTTGGAGGTACTGACCACTGCTCATACTGGGCGGCACTGTCAATATAGGAGGCATGTACTAGTAGGTAGTAGTTTGTATATCACGGCATGTTTTACATGTCAGCCACGTCGCCATTCATTGTTCCTAACTAAGCCGCACATTAAATAGCCTCAAAACATTAAAATCTTAATGGAAATTAATTGTTCTTTCACATTAGCGATGTGTAGGACGAATTATGAAAGGGTAGAGCCAGACTGAAAAATAAAATGCCATAGGCGGGATTTGATCCGTGGTTCATACCCCGGCTATGGCATTGAATTTTTCAGTTTGGCTCACCCTTTCATTAAAATCTTATCTTGATGTTATTAATCAAGCAGACGTTACTAGAAAAGCAACAAGTGGTGATGGAATAAATAATAAATTATTAAAATATGCGTCTAAGAATTTTAAAACAAGACTCCGCAATCTACCAAATAAAAGTTCGCTCAGTAAAACTATACCCGAACAAAGGAATATATCAATAGTCAAACAAATATTAATAAGGGCGATAGAACAAAATGTGAAAACTATCGAGGCATATGTTTACTACCACGTATAAAATATATAAAAAATAATAACGGAACGACTAAAGCCAATATTAGAGTAGGAAGGTCTTGCATAGACAATATATTTATACTACATCAAGTGATACAAATTCAAAGAGAATTCAACAGAGAAACTCATCTTTTATCTATATATTACCTATATTAAGGCTTTTAATAAGATTAAGAGACAAATGCTATGGAAAATTATGGAAAAAAGAGGTGTTTCACTCCTCCTAATAGAACATATTAATATATATATATATATATATATATATATATATATATATATATATATATAAGAACACAAAGATACAAGTACATGGAGCACAACACGACAAAATAGAAAAGATAAATCTAGGCTTAAGATAAGGATGCATTATGTCTTCGCTACATTTTAATATATATACGGACGAAATGAATTGTCACCCAATTATTGGAAGGCACGGCCAACTGACGGCTGAGTGAGGGCCGGGAAACATTCGACCACGCCTACCCATTTTTCTTGTAGAGTTAACGAGGGGATGGTTGGAAAACATCACTAGCCATCTCTTTGCTCTTCCCTGGCCTCTGGAACCTTCGGGGTGATTCACTGAACCGCGAGACTTCCAGAAACAGCAATCTCCCTATAAAAAGGGGCTGCAGTTGGCCAGAGAGTACAGGAGCCGCTCTCTCTGCTTCGAGACGTCGTGGAGTACACATCGCCTTCAGGAATTGGAGTTGCCAGCGTCCAGAACTTCGGAGTCAGAGAATTGCCGTCATCGGGAGGGACCTTTGGGAAGCTCCCGGCAATTTCGCGAAATCTCCAGCAGAAGGCAGCAGCAGCGTGCGAGATTCAACAACCTCGTAGAAAACAGCCGGCCAGCTCCACATCAGCCAGGCGAGGTACAAGGCCTAAGCCAACGTCATAAAAGACGGTATTTTAAGGCGCCTTCGGGTCCGGCCCTCTGTACCTCACGCTTATTAGCAAACCTGTGCTGACTGGTAAGTATACAGTCAAGGTTAGCTGTGCACTGCACTTCGGTGCAGGGCAAAATGCCCAAAGAAAGGGAACCATCCGACATTTCCACTCCAACCCGCCTTCCAGAAATGGAAGCCATCCCCAGTACTAGCACTGGAATCACCCAACCTGCTGTCGGGGCTCCAACCCTGACTGCAGGAAGCAAACGGCCTCGCCGAAAGCCATCAAAGGGCGTAAATGGCAAGGCCAAGGGATTAGCTGTCGCCAAACAGCAAACTGGCAAGGGCCCTTCCCGCGAAACACCACAGCGGGTAGGCAAAATTTCAGAGGGTGAGCCCTCAGACAACTCCTCCTCTGACGAGGAGTATTTCACCGACGGAACTGCGGTTCCAAGGCATTCATCCTCCAGGATGGAAGACTCCGATGGGGAACACAGCTCATCGAACATCTCTACAGATGTTGATGAGGCTGAGTTTCGCACCGTGACCAACCGGCGAAGGGAGAGAAAAGCCCCTCACCTGGAGACAACTGGCACGTCCAGTCGTTCTGGGCCACCCAGGAGGCACATTCCTCCTGTGATCGTGGATCACTTCCGGGGCTTGGTAGGCTTTCTAAAGGAAGTCATGCCAACCCTGTCGGTGTCATGCAGGGTCACCAGGAGGAAGAGCCGAAATGTCTTCCAGGCGAGTAACGCCGAAGACTACCAGCTTATTCTAAGGGCACTGGACAGGAAGTCCATCCCTTACTTCACCTTCGGCCTAGATAAGAGCCGTGACGTCAAGAGGGTCATCAGAGGCCTACCAGTGGACACACCGGTGGGTGACATCATCGACGACCTTAACCGCCAGGGCATTCAGCCCCGCTTGGTCAGGCAGATGACCAAACCTGCTCCACAGGGTCAGCCGGGCCCTGTCCCAATCCCACTCTTCCTCGTGATAGTGGAACGGGCCAACGATCCGGAGGGGAAGCTAGATGGTGTCTCTACCATCTGCTACCTCCGAGTAAGGATTGAGCCACTGAGGAGCTCTGGCGGTCTACCTCAATGCCATCGCTGCCTGGGATTCAACCACTCCAGCCAGTTCTGCAAGAGGACACCCCGCTGCCTGAGGTGCAGTGGAGCCCACGACAAGGAAGTTTGTCCAAGGTCACCCACAGATGTGCCCACTTGTGCTAACTGCAAGGGAGCACATGTAGCTTGCTACGGCGGCTGTCCTGCCAGAAAGGCAGTTATAGCAGCGAACAAGCCCACAGTGAGACAGCAGCAACAGCAGAGGACCTCAACAGCGGGGGCGGACCCAAGACCGGTCCCATCAATCAGCTCCAGTGTGCCCACGACTCGGCGGGATGCCGATAGGCCAAGAAGTTACGCTCAAGTAGCACAAGGGGCCTCTGATGGACCTAAAACGTCACGGGAGACACACAACCCTCCCACACAGCCACGCAAACAAAAGCGGGCCCCAGCTCAAAAACGAACCGACAACAACAATGGTAGGAATGGAGGGAGGCTTCCTCAGGAGCCCCAAAATCCTGCTGAACAGGAGAATCATGGCGAGCCCATGCCTCCTAGACAGCTTAGGGATGAAAGGGCGGGAGGAAGACCTGCACCCATTCGTTCCAGATCAGCCTCTCCTCACAACCAAGTCGCCCACACAAACACCGTTCCCATGACAGCTACACTCGATTTCACAGCACATGGACAGAAAATCTGTGAGCTCGTTGTGAAGTTCTTCACAGCCACCGATCCGGCCAGCAAGATGCTGGTGGCAATGGAATCGATGGCCCTCCTGACCGCAGGCACGCAACAGCTCCGAGATGGCGCAGCGAACTAGGTCACGTACCTCGTTTTGATTCGCATTTTGGAATGCGTGCGGCCTAGCAGGTCAGGAGAGCGAGCTGCTTCACTTTGCCCGAGGCAATGCCCTAGACGTCATTCTATTCAGCGAAACGCAGCTCCGACCAGACTTCCGTTTCCGTCTTCCGGGCTACATCTGCCATCATACGGATCGTCAGGGACGCCCAGGGGGCGGAACTGCGATCTTGGTGAGGCAAAATGTGGTCCACCAGTCCATCCAGCTCCCACCTCTACAAACCCTAGAGGCCACGGCCATTAGTATGCACCTCGGTGGATTAGAGGTCTTGGTAGTCTCTGTGTATCATCCACCAAATCGACAGTTTGTACCCAACTAATATCTATCCATCCTAGCCCTATATCCCTGTGCTATCATGGCCGGCGATTTCAATGCTAAACATCAACGTTGGCATTGCGGTCGTCGGGCGGATGCAAGAGGTAATGAAATCATTCGCCTTATAGATGCGGACCCTCAACTTCAAGTACAGGGTCCCTGGCAACCCACTCCTTACCCGCGAGGAGGACTGCCCTCAGTCATAGACTTCGCAATCACAAAACATCTACCATACCATCTCACACTCACATCATTAAATGCATTACATTCAGATGACAATCCAGTGTTGACAGAGATCAACACAAGGGTTGCCAGTCACGACATCTCGCTTCAATCGCGAGAGGTTGACTGGGAAGGCGTCAGGAACTGCCTCCGCACCTCCATCCCGCCAAATCCTAAAATCACAAACATCCCTACCCTGGATAACGCCGTCTCATCCTTCACTTCCATCGTGAAGCGGACCACCTTTAATTTGACAGTCCATGCTCCGACTCCTCTTCATCCCGATGTCCTCCCTTTGGACATCCTTCTTCTAATCCGGCGATCCTGGGCAGCACGGAGATTATACCAACGTCACCGCACGCCACATAATCGAGCGCTCCTAAGACGTTTACGTCGAGAGGTCAGTGTCCGTCTGCGCGAGCAGAAGGTGCAAGCGTGGGAGGACAAAATGGCCAGGTTGCGCGTCGAGGATGGCGACGTGTGGAGGATAGCCAAAGCCCTCAGAAAACACAGAGGTCAGTACACCTCTCCCATTCATGGCACCCAGGGCCTGGCCTATGAACCCCAAGCCAAAGCCAATGCTTTCGCTGACTATCTTGAGCGTACTATGTGTCCGAGAGATGACCCCCAGGACGATAACTTTTCTGAACGCGTCCGTCGGGAGGTGCGTCGTTTCTTACGTCACCCTCGTGAGGATGCGGAGAGACTCCCTACCATCAGACCTAGTGAAGTCCAAGGCGCACTCCAACGTCTCAAACCAAAGAAGGCGGCGGGGCCGGACGGGCTGACTCCCCTAATGCTCCGCCATCTTCCCTTCAATGCGGTTCTCTTCCTTACTAGGATTTTCAATATGTGCCTCGCCCTTGGGTACTTTCCACGAGAGTGGAGAGAGGCCCGGGTGATTTGCATATTGAAACCTGGGAAGAACCCGGTACACCCTTCCAGCTACAGGTCCATTAGCCTTCTCTCCACCCTCTCGAAAGTTCTCGAGAGGCTAATTCTTGCTCGCTTGTCCCCAATATTGGTAGACATTGAAGCCATTCCTGACCACCAATTTGGTTTTCGTCCTGGGCACTCGACAGTTCAGCAGTTGCTGCGTGTGGTGGAGACCGCCGCCCTGGGCTTCCAGGAAGGCGCCTTCACTGCCACAGTTTCGTTGGATGTCGAGAAGGCCTTCTCTACGACATGGCATGCCGGACTCCTACACAAAATGATCCATCTGGGGCTCCCAACACAAGTGATCAACATTCTACACAGCTTCTTGCGACATCGCACATTTAAAGTCTCAGTCGCGGGGAAAACATCAACACTAAGGCCAGTGAGAGGCGGAGTTCCCGAAGGCTCTGTGCTATCCCCCACCCTCTTCAACGTCTTTATGGCAGATTTCCCCACAGAACCACGAGTCGAAATGGTACAATACGCTGACGACGTGTTTCTGTTCTGCAAGGACAAACACATTCTCAGAGCCTTCAACCCCATTCAAAGACATCTCCGCCTAACACAACAGTGGTGCCGGCGTTGGCGGATGTCCGTAAATCCGGACAAAAGCCACGCCATACTTTTCACAAAGCGCCACACCCCCGCAGACTGCCCCAACTTCAGCTACCGAGGTCGAAGGATAGAGTGGTCTAACTCTGTCCAGTACCTTGGAGTCAACTTGGATAGAGGTTTAACTTTTCGCCGGCACATCAGGGACCTTTCGGCGAAGGTACAGGGAGCAATTGCTGCCAGTCCGCATGAAGTTGTACCTCTTCCGAGCGCTGGTAATCCCGGTGATGCTATATGCCTGCGAGATCTGGGGCATGGCAGCAGACAGCTGTTTAGCATGGCTTCAACGTGCACAGAATAAAGGACTGCGGTCTATTTATTCTGTGGGACGTTATTTTCCTACCAGGTTGCTCCACGAAGCATCGGGTCTTCCATACGTGGAGGATGAAATTAGGCGCCGGGCTTCAAAATTATACGCCAGTTTACCATCTCACAGAAGCGCCCTCGTCAGATCATTGGGAAATTATGACCCCACTAGACGCCGATCTAGGCTGCATCGGGTCCCCCGTATGGCATGCGGGCACCCTAGATAACCCAGGAGCTAAACCTACCAGCAGCTAAAGCTGAGCTCCTCATAATTCTTCCAAGCTGTTTGGCATCTAAATTTCTCCCCAACTAAATTACAAAATATTTAAAAAAAAATGGGTGCTAAGTACTGCATCCTCTCTTTCAACCCGAAGGTACTTTGGTAACCTCAAAATTGACTCCCAATCAAAAACCTACATCACCTTCATCCTACATCTTTCAATAATAATCCTGCCTGCGGTAAACCCTTAATGGGTGGGCACGCAGCAAAAACCTTCTGGCTGTATACAGCCAGCCAGCACGAGCGAGCGAGCAGAGAGTTCAGTTCTTGGCGAGCAGCCAGAGGAGCGCCGTGCTATTGAACGGACAGGAAGACTGTGTACGTGCATATTCGCGACTGTAGAGTGGACCTGTGACAGACGAACTGGAGAATTGTAACTGTGTACGCTACGTAATTATATGTAATCGGCAAGTATTCCAACTGAAATTCGGTAGAAATAAAGAACATTTTGTGTTTGTGCAATTGGACTTTTAATTTTACGAACCCAAAAAGTCACAGTACTATATGGACGAAATTATGAGACAATCGAAAAGTAAGACAGGAATATATACCACAATTCTGAACGTACAGAACTTTGGAATATCCCTTATAATCGCGGATGACCAGATTATTATCTCTAACTCAGAAAAGAATCTTCAGAAGGCAATATACGTGCAAAACTAAATTTTGAAGAAGTTTAAATAAACGTAATAGACGTAAAGTTATGGCTTTTAAAGGTAAACGTAGTATTAGATCCAAGCTTTTAATAGAAAATAATAATATAGAACAGGTAGATGAGTTCGTTATCACATGTCATATAAGAAAGAAACAGACATAATTAAAAAGTCAGAAACTTTCAACTATATAAAGAAACTATAAAAAGAAGTCTAAAAAATAAACTAAGAAAAGATACCATTCTAAAATTTTACAAAGTAATGTCAGTACCTAAAATACTATATGGCAGCGAAGTATGGGCCATAATAGCAAAAGATAATAGAAAACTTCAGTCAAATGAAATGAAATTTCTAGGAAGCATTGAGGAATATAGAAAAATCGACCACAAATGAAATCAACATATATGTGAAGAGCTAGATATATTCGACATGAATGACAGAGTACAAGAATGTATAATTAAATTGGTAACCCATGTACAAAAAATGAAGAACAAAGACTACCTCTCTATTTTATGAACTATAGACCAGTAGGAAAGTGGAGCAGAGGAAGACCAGGAAAACGGTGGAACGAATAAAATAAATTATGTAGTCTGCAACATGTAGTAATGAAGAACGATGATGATGACGTCACTTTCAAAATCGTAACTATGGGTTTCTTCGTGTTGGGCTTTCTTCACCCGACACTGTGTGTACGCTTTCTACACCACAAGGTACACAATCAATTCCTGTGGTTTTTTTCTCATAAATCAACAGTTGTATAGCCCGCCTCGGTAGCGTGGTGGTAGTATGTCTGCCTCACGTTCAAGAGGTCCCAGTTTGAATCTCGGTCAGGTTGAGTTACCTGGATAAGGTTTTTTTCCGCGGGTTTCCCTTATCCTGAAAGACGAATGTCGGGTAACTAAGCTCTATGGACCCTGGACTCATTTGAGCACCATTTCACCCAGTCCATTCATCGTCCGATATGACTTAACGTTGGAGGACGTAAATTACAAAAAACACAGTTGTATATTCCTTTCTAGACTTTATTTTTAAAGTTGTGCACATTAGAAAAATATAAATTTTCTGTTCTAGTAGAAAAATCACTTATACCAGCCTCCTAACACAGGGGAGAAAAAAAGTGAATGATAATTAAGGTTAAAAAAAAAAATTCTTTAGAAAATATAGTTCTCTTTTTCCTTTGAATACATCAATTTATAGGTTTGTATTACTTAACATTTTAATGGAGCTCTGAGCGCCTTCATGACTTACACCGAGCAGTGATGGATGACAGTTTTTCTCCATATAATCACACATTAACATGTTACTGAGTTAACAATACACTAGGAATAAAAATGCATTTTTGAATATTTGAAATTGTATCTATTCTAAACCCTTACTTTACTTCCCTTTCCTGTTTCCATTTACATCGATAAAATACATTCTAATAAAATTTTAAACCAGGGTTTTAAAGCTACGACAAGCTATCGAACAGCGAGTGGTTACAAGGCATAGCAGTACTGCTGTCAGTCGAGTTTTGAGTGAGGCATATTAGCAAACACGTCACTTATGTTCTATACTGATACGGACGTGACGAAGATGCATCGTTGCTGGTGGATGAAGTTTACATCGTGGTCGATATCACGATGACACCTCTATATATACAAGTTATGATGCAAACATAGAGCTGTAAACAAAGCTATACATATAGAAGATACAGATGACAAAAGACATCGAAGCTTTCACACTTTAGGTTGTTTCAACACAATTTTCCACACTATGGTATGTAGCAGAATCTGTGCACAAGATGTCTGCTTACTTTATCGCTAAAATTCATCAGCTTATTTCCGAGAACTTTGAAAGATAAACTAATACTTTTAAAATTTGTATCTATAAGTTAAATCAGCATATGGCATGAGTAAGGAATCATTTTTGTGCAGAAATAAGAAAACGTAGCAGAACAAATCTGAAGAAATGCTCATATTTTACAATTAATCTGCATAAAAATCGACTACAGAGGCACTTATATTTTACGTGTAAAGTAAAACTGTTATGGCCATTTTGATACGTGGTTCGACTAACGCTCTACTTTCCACAATATGTATTACAATAGAGATATGCTATACAATAGTTAATAATTCAGGATGAATACCAACAGAATTTGGTGTTCACCTTCTTCCAAGAGATGCTGGAACAGTTGATATTCTCAAAAGAAACTATTTTTTTCTGTATCACGTGATCACTTTATCAATATCTGTGATTCTGTATCACGTATAGCACGAGATTTGCTCTACGTGCGAAAGACATTAATTTCTATGGCTAAGGTTATACCTGTTTCAAAACGACACCGAATGAACATATAGAAGTACATACTTGCTCAGCTTCTATGTGACACATGTAGACAGTTTTTACCGCCAACACAGCCGCGTACAAAATGCTCCAGAATGAGTGTGAATTAGGCAGTTACAGGAACGCTGTGGGAGTTCACAGGTTTAGGTCACACGACGTCTCGCGTGCTGTAATGTTTGTAAACATACCGGCATACTCCGCAGTAGCTTGCTACTACTATTAAAAATTTATTTGGCTTAAGAAACCGCAATTAAGAAGCTATTGCTTAGTTATTGCTTATGAGTGCTTAACGTGTTCCAAAATTCCGTTATAGTAGTCCATGATGGCAAATAAGCTGGAGGACATATGAAACTTATACATTTTGGGGGGAAGTTAATGTTAGTGCGGTGAAGGATGGAAGCACTAAATGATAAACAGAACAGAGAGAAAAATCAAAGAATTGTAGATAAATTAACCAAAACTAAATGTCTTATACAAATCATACAAGCACTTTAGTTCACGTGTTTGATAATACTAAATAAAAATTTTCAACTGAAAAGGAAGCTGTTGATATTTACAGTAAGTGGTTGAAAGTATTGCACAATTAAGTTCGTAACAAAGTGTCCTTAAGTTAAGAAAATAAATATTATCATTGATATAACTATTTTTACAATTCATATTTTTAAAGAAACTTAATTAATCGTGCGTTCGCAGAACTCGCTTTCATACATAAAAAATTCGGCATTCGTATAGCGATCCATAGTCGCTCTAATCCACTGGATGGAAACCAGGAGATCCGTGGTTCAAATTCTGGCCGTGGCATTGAATTTTTCATGTTGAATCTATTAAAAACCTTAGCCTATATACAGCCAGTGTGGAGAAATTATTAATTTCCATCAATTAACTAAAATTAACAATGGAGTTTATTCACATAATCCTGCCACATTGGAGGAAGTAAAAAATATAACATATACATTACGTTAGAAGACATAGAGAGGTAAACAATATCTTCTTAAGAAAATGTGAATTACATGTTAGAGTTTTGCTGATTGAATAATACTAAATAAACATGAAATTTGTTTAATATTGTATTTAAATCTATTTATTAGGTTTTAATTTTTACAGCTATGTTGCGCCATGGGTACATTTGGCTTCGTTTTCTGCACATGTAGTGCTACATGTGGTTTATCCAGATTGCTCGGGATCGGGCAGGGTGTGTATTTCTCTTGAATGCTCCCGTTGTAACCGTCTGCATATGTGTAATCAAGGCCTAGCCATATTATGCATGACTTTACGGGTTGCGAACTGATCGAGACCTCAGAGTGCGCGATAGCTGTATTTACCGGGTGCAGGCCATTTTCATGTCCTCCTCCAATATCATTTTGGGAAACCATTACATATTTCAAACTGCACATATGTTGTGCATAATTTCATTGATTCTTAATTTTTCATAGTTTGCTATTTTTAAGTCTTGTATCTTTTATTTATTAATGTACTTAGTAAAAGGGCAATAACCGTTTCTTTCATGTCACTTGATATGCTCACACATACTCCACTGCAAGGAAATTATCTAATCTGATTAACTTAAAATTTACAATGGAGCAATACTTTTAGGTATAAATTTGACTTTATGCTTGTATTTTGTGCACATTGTGGTTCATAATTATTTTTCGTGTAATAAACGTAGCACAGGAGACAATGTGAATTGTTTCAATGGCATTCCATATGTTGTACGTTTATAGTGTTAAACATTAAATAGCTTCCTACTGAAATTTTCATTCTAGTATTAGGGGAACAATACTTTGATTAAATTTCCCCTGTATTTGTTCTTTTTGGCCCATCTTATATGTTAAAAAGGGACCATAGTGGTTCACATGGAAACAATTCCAGGACCTCCTATAAGATTTGAAACGTGTTATTGCTCATTATGAATTATTATAATTGTACTGCACAGATTTTAAAACACGTTTTCCATTAAAATAGAAAAACGAGGAAAATAATACTGAAAGTGTAATACTGTAAGTGTCGAAAGTTTCTTTCGCTTTCCTTCTAACGTCTTCTCACTGTGCTACCATGCATTAAAAGGAGGGTTTGAGAAGTCTCCAATGGAAATTCTATTGCACCTACATTCAGTGGATGCCCACTAATGTAAATAGATAATGATAATACTATGTAAAAACCCACATAAAAATAATCACTAACTTTCGTGACTCCAAAAAATTTACTGTGGACAACGGAATTACTGAAATTAAGAATTGTAGCTTGATAACAAGGGTAATAAGGTAGGAAATTAATTGCAACAAATAATGTTTGTTGCAATTAAAAATTAACCATAGTGCCATAAACCTAAGGTAGTCAATATTTAGTCAGTGTGAACTGTTGTCATGAAGTCATTCCCAATTTTTAGTGTAACATAGTTCCAGTGAATTCAAATTACCAGAAAATCGTTAGTTTAAGAATCCTGGAAAGTCAAAGTGAGGCACGTTGACAGGGCACGTCAAGTAAATTTTGAAAATCAGAGATTAAAGGAAATTCTCGAAAATTTAGGATAGCATATAGTAACAGTAGGGTTCCCGATAGATATTGGCAATTTAGGAGTTAGCGCTATAAGTAAGAATGTTAATAGGGAGTGGTGCTTTGTAGGCGAAACTTAAATTAATAAAAGGGCAAATATTGCTAACATTTGGTCTTTCCTTTCGACTATTAGAGTCTTAGAGACTTGTCAGATGTTATTTAGTGTCGGCGTCTTCCAGTACCTGAAGACTGCACTCAATTTATGTATATAAAGCGACAATCAAAGCTTAACATTTCTGCGACTAGCGCCAGTATAATCTTCGCATTATTAATACGGAAACAGTTATTTTTAAACCCTATAGTTTGCATACCTTAAAGTTTAGCAGACATAATTTAATAGTTGCAATTTTGAGAAGTAATATTCACAGTTTCTCTCTTTAATATCAGTAATCAGCAACTCCTATCATAATAGCATCCATTAAATTTAAAATCAAATTAGTTAGTGCTACTAATTCTCATCCCCCCATGCATTTAACTGGAGATAAAACTCTCACGGTTCTTCAGTGAAGCTGCTGGCAGCAATAAAACGAGAAAAGAGTTTCAGGACAACGTTAAAAATATGTACACACCCATCTTCCTCATCACTTCCTGTGAATAGCTTATCCATCCATGCAGCTTTCAAAATTTCTGCAGATGCTTAATATAACAGGACTCTACAGGCAATGTTACTGAAGTCTGTTTCATTGCATCTCCACAAAGAATCGTTTCAAGTGGACAATGCAGTGGCTTTTGCTGCACATTGTGGACTGACACAGGAATAAAAGTCGGGTGGTAACTTGCCCCCTGCTTCCCTAATCGCTATTAGAGCTGGAATTTATCCCTACTTAGCAGTTCACATCAACACAGCGGTTGTCCGATGGCCACCTTTACAATGGCCAGGAAATCTTCCGCAAGCCCCAAACTTCTTCGTAGCTCGTTAAACTCTATTCGATGCCGTTAAGCTTCCCCCACATCCGCGGTTTTGTTCTCGTTTGCGCCACTGTCCTAACTTTGGGTAGTGCTTTTGGCGTCTCTCTCCGGCAAGTGAACACTTTATTTATGGACTGGAAGGGAACATCGATAGCATCGCTATATGGGTACTGCCTCGACAACAAATATCTTTTCCACACTAAAGGAGATACTTGCTCCACATCACTATCTGATACTGATTCCCCAGAACGTGTGGTGTTATGCAAAGCTTGCCATCAGCTATTGCCTTCTATTTTTTCCTTTTCCTTTCCTGTGATACAGTCTGTTCAAGAAGTGAGTTCATGAGAGGCTCTTACTTTCTCTTTCACGTACAGAGAAATCATAGAACGTAGTGCACTTCACCGAAAATTATACATCGAAATTCAATCATAAGTTCACGTTTTGCGGTCCTCTGAATAAAAACCATACGTTTAGAGAAATATTCGTTTGTCTGTATAACCTATAAAAGTATAACATCAAAATGAAAAGCTAAATATGATACTTCATTGACTTTAACCTTGTGGAATGGAGATTTTTAAACAGACATTCCAACCTATAACTGCCCTTTACATGCCAAAAGTGTACGTAAATCTTTATTCTCTCAATGACTAACGATTTTGATTAAAATACTTCAGGTTTGACATATGCGCCCTGGGGTTTGCCTCAGAAGTTGTCCATTTCGTATAATTACCGCAAGAGATAGACAAAATCTCACTACTTAAAATAGTAGGTCTCATTGAAGCACATGTTTCATGTCAACGACTCCTGTGAGACGTTGGTTGGAACTTTCAAGTACTTGTACTTTTGTCAAATTGGAATTAGTTACATATTTTTTAAATCCCGGTCAGAAGAACGTAATTTAAGCCTTATGCGCATTGTAACGTAACCCAGTATACGACAGCCCATATAGGGCCAGGACAGGCCAACCTGACTGCCGACATCAGGTCCACATACGCAAGGTAGATGTGGGCGATAATCCAACCCTTTCGTGGAGATGTGGTCAGCATCTCGGCATTCCCCAGCCAGAATGATGGCTTTCGTGACCAGACTGTGCATTGCACTCATATGGATATATAAAAAAACAGTTCTACAAACAGGGACAGTAGATTAACACGAGGTAAATAGAGCAATAAGGGTTTCGCAAGAGTGAATATAGAAAGTTGTATGAGTGGACACATAGAAAATAATTGTAAGAGTGCAGTATTGAGATGCATACCTAATCGGAAAGTTAGTAATCATGTTTTTGTGGAGCTATTATATGTGATTAGATATTTAATAATTCTAAAACGTAATCCTCGAAGGAGATAAAACATTTAGTGCATGGAAATTAAAAGAATATGAGAAGAAGGGAAATTCAACGTTCATATTTCACAAAAATGAAGTGTCACTTACATAGCTAAGTAAGCATTGGAGATAGCATATTCACTTTTCATTCTGCTTGAACTAGATCGCATATATTATGTAACTCAGAACCAAAATGGAATGACATTTCGCTCATTCTGTATTCTTTTGTGGGAGATTATTCTGAGCTAAACAGTCACCATATTAGAGCTCCCCATATGGCTAATGAATTTCGGAGAACTTCGCTCCAACAAAAGATGACTAGACGGAATTATTAAATGAAGAACCCAGGACCGGAGTCCGTTACCTTTGAGGATAGGATGCCGAGATGGCAATGCAATGTAGGCACCTGTAGCTTTGAAGCGGACTGCCAAATAATTTGGGATTCCTACATTATGAGGCAAAGATCCGGATAGGTATAACTTTTGTCGACAAATTGTTTTCGGAGCCTAGAGTGCATAGTATTTCATGTGCTTAGTTTACTTATTCCTTTCATTAATACGTCCAAGCATAAAAATGCATATATTATTGGTATATTGTATAAATTCTCCAAGAAAATCCTAAAAATCATTTAAATAGGAGAGAGGTAACCTCTAATACAGCAATGTTTATTATAACAAGAGATTATTTTGTTGTAATTAAAGGTAGCTGTCCAAACTTGGAAAACAAGCAACCTAATAAAAGCACATTGCGTTTGATTTGATTTTTACTCCTCGTAGTAAACTTATTGTGCAATCCGATGAACTGCTGAAAACAAAGGAATTAGGTTATTATACATTTCATTTAAGTTTACACACAGATTCTCCTTGAATTAGGAGAGACCTGTTCTACTAACTCAAATGAATCTATTCCCATTTTTTAACTTTACTTCATTTCTCTCTCTCTCTTTCTCTCCCTCTCAATTTCTCTGTTATTATTTCTCTATCCCCTCAACTTTCGCTCTGAAGGACAGGTCATTTACTGTTTTGAAAACCTGGAGTGAAACTTTGTTATTGGTCTATATTAAAAATTAAGCTTACAGTAAAACACGTAATACTGTATAACTAACTCTTTTCTTGTATCTGTTATGCACTCGTTTTAATCGGAATACGTACCAGCTATAAATATTATGCTTAACTATCTAAAATTTGCATATTAACCATAACGCATGTTATTTATCCTTGGTGCAAGTGATAACTCAATTTTTGAGCAAATTAATTAAGGTGGCGTATACTCTATTCACTAAGGGGAGATTTACGTTTGTTTACAATAAGTTTCTTAATTAGAATAAAACATTTGTCAGGTAAGTTCATCTTAATATCAGACATTTAACCAAATTTACCACAGTTATATCTGTTATATGTAACAATTGAATTAAATGTCATACACTTAATCACCTTTAAAAGCTGTAATCTAAGAATGACTAATATAAAGCTACCATGTGTTAGTAGCTATATTAAATTTCATTTAAGTTATTTCTTAAGTTGCACAATGCAATTACTTAAGAGTCGGCTGCTAAACGAAATGGAATAACACGACTCCTTGCACCCTCACAAAGTTAGGGCGGAAGGCATTGAGCCCGGCAGAGCAGAAAATTTCTAGGTAGCCAGGGGATGCGCGCACATAACAGAATACTGGAAACGCCGACATTTGGTGTCACTATTATAATGTACAAGTGCCAAGTCATACTTTCTAAAGAAACACTCCTTTTATGAAAGGCTTAAGATTACATTCAAATGTCCTTTGAATTTCAATATGGTGCCGTTGAGCATCTGGTCTACAAATTATTTCCGTAAGAAACTTATACTTCTGCTTAACGGGTTAAACGTTTACATAAATATATTATGAAATATTTGGTTGTAGGGACGATTAGGTATTAAGGATATCACTTCCATGCGATTGATTCTTTTGTGTGACATTACGAGAAATAAAGAGATCCTGTGGCTCTACAAAGAATTTGAAAAATTCAAATAATCACAAATATCTCCGAAATATTAAATACTCAAAAATAGAGTTACAAAAAATATGCATCCTTACAGGTACTGCATTGCTAATGTCTGAAGTACTTGATTACCTCATATTTTAGCAGTTACAGAAATCCATACAAAATCTATTTGAGTAATAAGGACATAGATGGCTGTGATCAAGAAATTTAAAGTGTACGTTCTTTTTCATGAAAATATGTTAAATGTTAAGTGGCATTTAATAAAAATGTAAGCCATTAAACAGATTTACAGGGGTGTAGCAAGTGTGAGGTTTTCTTGAAATTCTGTCATTATATCGACACATCAGAAATGCTGAGAACCAAAATAGATGCAAGTCAGGGTAGAGCCGGGTAGAGCAATTTTATCCTCAGGGTAGAGCAAAGAGTTCCGCCAAAGGGTACGGGTGGATATGTATGGGGGAAAGGATTGTTCTAATGACACTGGAACGCAAGTTTCAGACTGGTTTAATGACTGCTGCTTTTTATCATCACATCAAACTCGAAGTTGCCGACAAAAGGTTACCAATATATCACTGTTCAGAGTGACTGTATGTAGAATGCTTAGTACGTGATAACACTTAATTCATTATTCACGTATGAACCGACAGATATTGGCTCAGTGGTTAGACCGCTTGGCTCTCACCAAGGTGGCCCGGGTTCGATCCCAGGCGACCGCAAAGTGATATTTGTTTAGGACAACACGGTGCTGGGGCGGGTTTTCTCCGGGACCTCCGGTTTCCCTCGGCATTTCATTTCATTTCATTCCACCGGTGCTCCATCTTCATCTCATGTATCATCAGTGTCACCGCCTGCGGTGCCGTATGTAGTAAAAGCGGGCGTTAAACACTACACATTTCATTACTCATCGCTTCTGATCTGCCTTCGCCCAAGACAGAAGCAGATGACCGTCTTACTCGACAGCCATCCCCGTTCTGTCCCTCTCACTACAGCTGCGTCTGACTTTCACCTTCAAAGCCTCTTTATTCACACCAAAACTCCTTTTGTGACTATTTTGTCCATTGTGATTATTAGTCTCGGTCATGCCATTAAGGTTCCGAACAATGCATTTTCAAACGGAGTCAAATGTTACCCACTGAGACCTCCTGCTAAGAACGTTCTTTCTTCCGCTTGTTTTGTTAAAACTTTTCAACCCAATGCACCTGCACCTGTTGTAATAAAGATACAATATTCCTTTGAAATCCATTACGATTCTTTACTCATTGCATCCCTTAATTTCGGTATCACGTTGGCACTGATCAAGGTAATACACATTAGAAAATACGTAAATATGATATAGCGGCGTAATTAAGTGCGAATGACGTAGCCTAAATTTTGTTTTCCGAATGGTTCCCTCACTGGGGAATGGAATACCAGATTTCTCCAATCTCTTTCGTAAGAGAACTCGCTGTACTAGTAGTAGTCGTTAAAACTTCGGTGGTAGTACAGCAATGTTGTCTAACGAGAAAGGCACTTACCAATTAATTCACTTTATTCGTGAGAACTTTTTCTTTATATATACCCAATGTTTAAGTTTCGTGGAGAAGAGTAGTTTAAACGATGGACTAATCCTTCTTTATAAAAATTCTCGTTTAGGCACAGCTTTTGTTTCAACTGAAGCTCTTTTGTGGATTTAACCATTTTCCATATACCAGTTATTGTTTTCAGTTTCAAAATACCTATAATTTTCTAAATGGGAAGTCATTGTTTTATTTTTTAATCTTACATGAAAAGACGATCCATACAAATCCATCACATAGGGGCCAGCTGTTAAAGGATTTGGTTCATTCAAATTTCTTAATTTCTCTACTTCGAGTCTATATAAAAGAAAATAGGTAATTGGGCATCTATACAAATGTTCATGTCGATTAGCTTGCAATAGAGAATAAGCCATTTAAACATATGTTGCTCAAGAGGGATAGAAAACGTTTCATGCCAACGTAAGGAAGAGCGAAACAAAACTCCGTCTTGTGCATTCTCTTCACTCATATGATGATACCCTCAGACTCTACTGGTGGGAGGAGATAGCTTCGAGTAAATGAAAGTTTTCGCAGTGAACTGAATTGAAGACTGTAAGCATAAAAGTTAAGTGCTGAACAGTTGGCCACAAATTTAGTCCAATTCTTATGACATTGTAAGCTTTTTATCATGCCAACCATGATGAGCAAATCTCTTATCACAAATTGTATATACCTTGACTATACAGAGTGTCAATTTTCACATACTTAACAAGATGGGGCTCTATGTTAGGCGAGGAAAAGTGACAAGCCATTTTTAGGCAGCTAGCTACCTGAGTGTTTTCAGCAGCTGGCTGCAAAGTTATATACCCTAGGTTCACGATGTAATAAGGTGCATTTGCACTTGTTGCAAGCCATCATATTGGAATGCATGTGACTAAAATCAGTCTCTCCAATTTTGCCGTGCAAGTGCTACAGGAAATCGACACTCTGCTTAAGATACAAATATATAAAAAGTGCTCACTAACGGACTTTGTAGTCCGGTTTTTAACATGCATCTAAAGTCAATGGAAAGCTCTTTCACTATAATGAATTTAGCTCGTAGAGAAAGTAGAGTATTGAGTCCAAAAATATGATATCGATGTTTTACTGAAAATCATGATTTAAGACCTCCAAATCTTAAAAGTAGCATATTTGCAAAAAGCATTATTATCTGCTTAGGCATGGAAAATACCGACTTCCATATGTTTCAATCTAAAAGATTAATTCTAGTGCAAATTACATTTTAGAATACACGTATAAACAAAAGATACAACAAATAAGGAATCTTTCATTTATTAACTGATAAATATTAAATCTTAATTTGCTGGTGCGATTTTACAAATTCTGATCATGCACCTTGCTTATTGTATGCATTAAGGATACCTATTTTCTTTCTAATTTATTTTATTCAAACGTAATTAAGTAGTATGTGAAATAATTCCCGCTTTAATTAACATAACGTGCATAAAAAGCTAATGGGTTGCAGTCACAGAGACTTTTCTATTCACTGTTGTATTAATGGTAATTACAAATACTCATTCCTCGGTCTAGATAATGTTAATTAAATATAAATATATTACATATTTTCTTGTGGATACAAAGAGAATTGTAGGTTTAATCTGTAGTTGCCTTTTTAAGAGCTGGTCGATATGTGAAAACATTGAAATTTGGCTTCCCTTGGATTACCATGATGAAAAAAGCGACACCAATTTGAGAAAAGTATTTTTATGACCTCTGAAATAAATAGGAAAGAATATCTCAGAAATGGTTAACACTACGAAAAAATATACTTGACAGAATCGTATGTCATAGGGATATATACACTTTTGTGCTTTAACATCTGGTTTACCAGATACTGAAGTCATTCAAAATGAGCAGGCGTTCAGAGCAATTCCTAGAAAATTCAAAAGTATATTTATGTTTTAGTGAAAACGTCTTAAAAATATGAAAATTTAATCAAAACCCTCGGTTTTTTTTTTCTCAAGAAAATCAAATTTATCTCGAGAAAGTTTCCCTTTAAGGTGATGGAAATTAAGGATTTTTATTTTTAAATACTTGTGTCGCTTCCTTTGAGAACCTTGAACTTATATAGGAACTATAATTATTCATTAAATTTTCGCTTAATAGTTCTATTGTTTATAGATTCTTTGACAGAATTTGTGCGTGTTAGATATTTGTATATGATCGCACACAAACACACACATACACACAGAGAAATAATTTTCCTAAAAGTCTTTTTTTGGAACGAGGGAGTCTGAGTCTCTAAACGTGTATTTCCGTTGACATCTTCACATGGAAAATTTGGTTGGTGCATAAATACATTCCCTATACATACTTAAAGTATGTGGCAGAAAATATGTGATGCCTTAGAAGGATTTATATAATAAATCGTGCAAAAGTAAAGTAGATCTTTCCTACACATTTAAGGAATTTTGAAGTGTAAGGACGAATGTGTGAATGATGGCAGAGGGAATGGGAGTATTCATGTGTTATCTTCCACTCTAGCGTTTTCAACCACAAAGGAATCTTTGAGGCAATGTACGACAAAAAGTTACATCGTTTATATCTTGACGGGTGTTATAAAAGGTAAACTTGGTCTGTACATTTTCTTAGCCATTACTTGCGAAGTAAGTTACCACTCTGTTGGTGGTAAACTTGGAATTTCTTGCACTAGATATTTTAGCTTAAACTTCCGCGAAAGTTTCTTAGGCTCAAATATATTTGTTAGTCGCCCTGTGGGGATAAAGAAGGAATGCGAGAGAGACAAGAGTTAATAAAGTAGGACAGAGGAAAGAAATACTGCCTAGCTATCGTCCAAATCATCTCTGATTCCAAATCCTCACCACGTTCTCAATATCCGCTCGAGTAGAAGCACAATGAAACAGGGCCTATTACTTGATGCTCTTCTCTTTGGCAAAGTCCCATCGTTTTGTTGAGAAGATTGCACCCCAGGGACTCTTCTAACTGCTGCGACATCGAAAATTGCTCCAAAAGCCAGTAGTATTAAGAATTTCAAACTCGTTAAAGAATGTAGGTAGCAGCTGTTTCTTTAACAATAGATTTCTTCAAATTCCCATTTAAGTTGCAATTCAGACAAGAGCGCACATGTGTCCCTTGTATATTTTCTTTTTATCTGATGACCTTTTCGGATGGGCATTTTTCTTATTAATTATCTTATATACTCTCGTTTAAGTCTATTTCTGATCAACTAAATTCTTAATTTCCAACGTTCTGGATAATAGTCTGTCACTGTAGTGAGATGGAAACGTGTCTCCCATCAGGAAGCCCCGATTTCGAATCTCAGTCGGAGTGATTTATCCGGATCAGATTCTACGCGGGACTTCTCTTTATCCTTAAGGATGTATGTCAAATGATTCTAAGCTTTATGGACCATAGGCTCATTTGTGCATAACTTAACCCATTTCTTTCAGCACATGCGCTTTAATATTGTGTAATGTTCATATTTAACGTCATTGATTACTTAAGAGTTACGCCTTTACGATCAAACATATTTTTCCAGACTACATATGAAAGCTGTGTGTTTACATCTGCACTATAATTATTATTTTAAGGCAACGTAAATCCAATACAGTTTGCAATCTACTTTATGCCCACAGTGTACGACTCAAATATAACAGTTTCCATTGCTAGCCTACATACGAATGTTATTAATTCCTTGTTACAAAATATGTTGTAAAATATTCGATTGGTCCTGAAGTATAAAGATGTAAGATATGGTTAATTGTAAGTAAAGAAAATTGGGAGTTTGATGCAAATAGTTTTACACATGACCTACGTGAGGAAGTTAAAACTTAAAAAAAAAAAAGACTTGATAGTGTTGAGATTCCTAATAAATAATAAGAACAAAAGTTTTAAATTTCAGTAAAGTTTAAGTATTTAAACATTAACATAATTAACATGGAATATTTAGAATAGATAAAATTCACATTATTTTTACTAAATAGTAGCTTTTATGAGATATACATTTTTCTGTGCAAAAGTTATATAAAGGTCTTTCGGAATTGAGATAACGTCGATGGCTATTCCCAGATTTAAAGATATACACTTCATTAATCTGGAGTGCAGTATTTTAATAAAAAAAATTGAGAAAATTAAAATGAAAATCAAAATTTTTAAAAAGATTTTTTGGAGAGATAGCTGATTTTCTTATCTACTTTCTTCTTATTTTCTTACTTGGAAAGTGGCAGATATGGTTAACGGGTTTAGTATTTAACCGCATTTACACCACACAGACACAGATACGCACACACACAAGCACATATGCAGACACCTCTTTCTTAAAAACGGCATTTTGGATACTTGAGATCTCACAGCTCCCATTTTCAGTAAAATCAATAGAATCTAAGTGTCATGCAAAATCTGCTATAGTACTAGCTACATTGTACAGAAAAAATTACATGTTGCTACAACTAATTTTAAGTTGCATAAAGTTCGTGGTTAATTAATATATTTAACAAGTTACTGTTTAAGAAATGTTTATGATAATATGCACGTCTAACACCGTAAATGCAGCAATTTACATGATATTTAATATATCGAAACCATGCCGAATTACGTAATGGAGCATAATGTTAAATCAGTAAACACAAATCCACGCACGCATATACGCAATTTTGATCGAATACGACCAATTTTACTTGTTTAAACTACTGGAATAGTGACTGATTTTTATATTATTGTTACGTTTTATTTATTTATGTCCTCCAACGTTAAGTCATTTCCGACGAAAGTGAATGAAATGGATGAAATGATGCTCAAATAGCCAAGGGTGCATACACCTTAGAGTTACCCGACATTCGTCTTTCAAGATAAGGGAAAATCAGGGAAAACGGCTTACCCAGGTAACTCACCCTGACCGAGGTTCAAGCTCGGGACCTCTTGAACATCAGGAAGACATGCTACCATCAACGCTATCGAAGCGGGCATATTGCTATGTGGAGCTATAAGTGAAATTCCTCAAGCACTGTGACCTATATGGATCTATTGCTCAAACAATTTCTTATGAAGTTAGATTAGCTTTAATTTTATTATCTTTTATTTTTTTAGTTATAATGATATTATTATTGTTCTTCCAGTATTTCCTTCCGCGCCCGGGAGGAAGGGGTGAAGTGAAGAAACCAGAGAAAGTTACAAAGCGTAAGCGGTCACGCTACAAGTCAGAGACCCCCTGAATCTCTTACAGTTTCAAGCTTCAAGACTGGTTACCAATCCTGCATCTGTCTAGAGAGTGTAATGAGAACCCATCAAATAGCCGTATGGTACTCTCGGGTACCATACCTTTGTGCAATCATTGTCGATGTCGCTATCTGCCCGGGGCAGCCAAATACCACGAAACCTAGAAAGAGTCCAAATATAAGAAGAAATGAACTAAAGCAAAATGATAGCAAGGAATTTGCGATAGGAGAAACCACTCCAGCATTCCTCCGGGACCTGGAAAAAACACGATCATAATGAGAGATCCACCGAATAAACCTTGAATCTTGAGCGCATTTTACTTTTGAGCTTACGTTTCTGAGCGCATTTTTTTTTCTAACTGAATGAAAACAGCTTGATCATACAGTATTAGACAAAAAAAAAGGAGGTGCCCGCCTTGGTATCGTGGTGGTAGCAGGGTGAGTTACCTGGATAAGGTTTTTTCTGTGGTTTCCCCTTATCCTTTAAGACGAATGTCAGGTAACTCTAGGCTCCATGGACCCCGGACTCATTTGAGCATCATCCATTCCATTCATCGTCCGATATGACTTAACGTTGAAGGACGTAAATTACACAAGAAAAAGCAAGTTTGGCTCGGAAAACATCGGAAGCATTCGATGACGCTGCGTTCACAAGGTACAGTCAGACTCAAAACTTCAATGATTTGAATTCCATTTATAGCATTGAAGCTTCCAATCTGCCTCTAACTTCCATACGTTGACCTACACATGGCTGGTGTGAAAGAACAAATAAATGTTTCCAATATAGCTTTAATGACATTCTGACCTCATTTCAAAGCTATGCGATATGGGTAGTTGCCTCGCGGCTTGGCCGCGTGCATGGTAGCCGAACGGTAAAACTCGTGTGTCTCAAGTGGACAAACGTGAGTTCGAATCCTTGATATGCATGTTTCATTTTATTATTATCATTACTTTAATAGTAATGTATTATGTTTTTCAAGCAAAAGATAATATTTTAAACTCATTCATTTATAAAAACGCAAATTATATATTCTTGTCGTTTTCAACGTAAATGCAATGTTATTAGAAATTTGCCTTAATATTGGTTGTGTAAGCACTCGGTCTCATTCATTTGTTATGAATGTTGCTGGCATATACTAGGAATGTGATCTTATCCTTGCTCCATAGAATGAGGGCATTGATAGAAGAAGAGGGTTTACACACCCAATATTAAGTTAGTTTCCATTTTTATTTGATTTTACATATAGGAGTAAAACATGTATTACAGTTTAAAAACAGACTGGAGTGTTTAAGTTCTTATGTGAGTATAAATGCCATAAAATCACGGAAACCAAAGCAATTGGAAGTTATATTACAATGTGTGTAATACACATTTCGTATTTCTGCACTAAAATCAAAAAGATGTTTGGGAATCGAACCTTGATATGCATGGCTCTTACGTATTGCTTTATAACCGCTCGGCCAGCAGTGCATTTTTAGTAACTGAGACTCAATTATGAGACTGAATGTTTTGCACACATTGGAGTGTGCGAAAACGGAAGGAGTTCATGAACGAAACATATGAAACAACACATAATGTGTAACATTCTCATTTTTGTTATAATTATGAGAAGATACAGGAGAACGAAACTAAAGGGACCCGTTCCGTGACACCATTGAAAACCGGCCGAGAAAACTATGTGGACTTAAAAATATGTACCTAAGCTTCCAGAATCTGCTAATTTTCTTTTGTCAATAGGTGTATATACCGCATTAATGAAGCATTACATTTGATTCTAATAATGGATCGAGCTGGAACCTCTTGAGAAGTAAATTGTGCAGTGTTCTCTGATTTAGCCACTTGTTCCCAAGAGTCCCAGAATGGAACATTGCAATTACGTATTTCATGCTTTATGGTGTTTATAGCAGCTAGTAGATTCCAACCGTCCATCTCGTGCACCCAGGAGTACATTTTAAGCTCAGTGTCCGGCACATTAAGTCAGCTGAATACAAAGACATTCCCTGCAATAATTAGTGTTGCCTTGGTCCCGCTCTATTCATCTACTCCATGTTTTAATAATTTGCATGCAATTTTGGTGAAGCGTAAATGTTGAGAGGAGTGTTACGCCCTTGAGAATACAGCATCACCGCAATAACCGCAATAGCTGACAAACCACTTTCATTGTTATGACATACAAGCTCTCCTTTGTCTCCAAGTGGATCTTGGGAACAAAGGTTCCTCTGAAAACAAACTTAAAATAGAAACAAACGTAAGGAAGCAAATGTGTTTCTGTTAATCTCCGATAGATTCCGGTGGCGTTTATTTCAGTATAGAAAGTTCAGCAGGTCTTAACATAATATTTAATTTCCCTGTTACGTGCCTAAAATAAATGTAGAAAAATTGCATTCCCCGAAAATACAATGCATAGTATTAAACGGGAATATCTGTTTTGAAATTCCACGAATATGTAAAATAAAGAAGTCCTCTGTACATTATGTATGTATATATATATGAACAATAACAAAAACGAAACGCATAGATATTAAACATCCTACTTAAGTTCAGTAGCCCGAAAGATATGACAAAAATACAAAAATTTCCCTCCTCAAAACTCCTTACATGGAAAATATTTTCAAAACTTTGCCTCAAAAATTCTCTAAACCTTATTTTTCAAATAATATGCCATATAGATGATATGATAAATAAAATCGATATATTGATTTTTATACGAGCAGCACCTTATATCCTCTTCACCCGTGAAAATTTTAAATAATTTCGAAAAAATATAAAGCACAAGTTATAGAAAAATTCGTCTCACCAATTTGAATTTATTTCGAACAAGTTTTTTTTTTGTATGTTGATTCTCTTAATAATGTATTTGTATATACCTTATTGTTAAATTGTAAGAGCAGAAGCTCTTTGGGTTTCTTGTGATTTCATAGAAAAGCTATGAAATTTAAGGACACAAATGTCTATACCAATTTCTGTATCACCCTTGTGACTACAACGAGTTGTGTAACAAAATTATAGTCCCAAAGGCTTATTTGGATTCATATTATAATTGTAAGACACTAATCTTCCGTACGATAGTTTGTAGTAACAATAGTGGCTAGAGAAAATATTGTAAGAGTAAAAAAATAGAGGTTTTTTATATCCAGATTTCACCTAAAATGCGAATCTTGAGTTCCTCTGATTCCAAATAATGCCTCAGTATTAGAAATAGGGTGCAAGAGAGACAAAGAGAGAGTACACAAGAATTAAAGAAACGGATAAATCCGCTTCATACAAATTTTTTAGGGTTTTAAAGATTTTAGGAATAGCTTCCAAGAATTCTCTGAACCCAAACTTAAAAAATGAAAACAAAAACTTTATTTTAATGGCTCAAAGTTAGTTGCTAACAAATTTAATTGAAATACTAACCTTTTAAATGCTGCATGAAATAACTCAATAGCCTGCATCATTGGAGTACTCCAAAAATAAGATGTGGCCTTTTTATTCTCACATTATAATGATGACTAAATTAAAAAAGGAACAGAATTAAAATTGTGAAAAAACGGAAATAAATTTTTCACATCCTTGGCAAGAGTAAGATTTAATGTTTGTGGTCATCGAGAATCTGTATGTGTAAGGAAAGCATCAGTTGTTGCTATAATCAACCAAGTTTTCTGAAAAAGGTCTCATACAAATTTGTATATGAAAATTCATGTTTCTTGAATATAGCACCTCAGTCAGCTTTTACTTGTAATTAGTAGAGTTTCATTACTCTTTTTACTATGCTTGCTGTATTTATGGAAACAATTAGCATCGCTGTAGGTAACTTGGTACATGTCTTAAGTTCATTTTTAAAATATCTGGTACATTTCAGTCACTTATTTTCTTTACTCCTGAACAAAATATCTTTACAAACAGATACTTTTCATCCTAATTGAGGTACACTTCGGCAGAAATTATCTTGTTGTTAATTTTCTTGTAATGGCAAGGGAAATGTGAGAATGAGTGGGCATTAAGCTACTGAGATAATTTTGAAATTACGTTTTTTATCATTTATTCAGAAGTCATGCTGAATGAGCAGGACTTCTAAGAACATACCCAGAAAATACGAGATATACATTTTGTTTGGCATGCTATTGTATTTAAATCAGAGCATTAGAATGTTTCAGAATAAACTATTTTAGAAAAATAATCTATTTAAAATGGCTGAATTTAATGGGCGGATTTACATGAAAGAATTTCAGGTCCTATTCTCGAAAGATGCTGAATTTGAGACTGTATGAAAGGTTGGGAGGGGACATACGTGGATTTAACCGTAAGTAATTCCTTATGAACGGTTCTGATTTGGTTCCTAGCTTAGAGTTATATGGACGTTTGCTCTCAGAAGTGGTTCGCTTTCTCTCTTATTACCTTCTTTAAATGCGCCTACTGCTTCAAATTTAAAGTTTGGTATTTAATATAGTCAAGTTCGGTATTTAACCGACAAATTTAGTTGTTCACACACAGAAGTACACATATGTACACTCGACGAACACCAGAGATACATAGTACATCCAAAATTTTATTATATAGTTCTTTTGGTTTCAGGAGACCTCAAAACATGTGTAATTTCGTAAATTGTTTCTGTACGTGGTAGACAAAGTAGAAGGTTAACCTTGCTTCTTTCTGAACAAATGTGGATTATGTTTAACTTTAATAACTTCTTTGAAATTAAAATTGTAATGCCCCTCCACTTTGTTGATAACATTTTAACTAAGAAACTAAAATAAAAAACAAAAAAATTAGTGTGAGAAGCGCACACAGCTCATTTAATAATGCACTATAGTAAATTCTTTGTCGCACTAGCCATTTTTGCATTATTGCCTACTATTTGTGTGTTATTTTGTCTTTTCTTTTCATAAGCTCAGCAAAACAAACATTTTGCTTCTTAAAATGGGAAGTGGGATTTCGATAAGCATCACTTTTTATACCAAGCTCTCAGGAACCTCTTTACTTCCTTTACCTTATCTTTTCTGGATAAAAATTTAGGTATATAGATGCGTGCTGCTGAATCTGATGAGAGAAAGATATTGAAAATTATCTATGCAATAGCACAGCATATATTAAAATGTCTACAAAATTACTTACAAGTGTTCTATGCAGAGCAAAGTTTCCTTTGGAGAACATAAATGAAGTAGAGCCTGTTGTGTAACAACAGTGAATTTATCGATCAATTGCATTTTCCTCCTATTTTGCAAATTGTTCACAATTTTTTTCTGCCTCTTTTCAGTCGTGTTGTTGACGAAGATTATTGCAGGCTACTTTTGGCGAGTATACAGCAAATAGAATGTCAGTAAGGTATTTGAAAACCAGACTAGTGCTCGTACATGCTGGCGTGTATATTTCTTACCGTAGAATCTCACGTGAAGCACGCTACAGTTGAAAGTGTATTGCATAATACCGCGGATACCAAGGAGTTTATCCTTTGAACACACTATAAGAATATACAAAACTTTGACTAAAGATACACAAATTATATTTATTTACATTCTAATTCTGTGTAATAAAATCGCTTAAGGTTTATGAAATATTAAAAATTGACTTCAAGAATCATTTATCTGGCGTGAAGTTAGGTTGCAATTGTTTGAACTAGTGACAGCTAATACTATGAGGACTTCAAATACAAAATCAAAACAAAAGCACCTTTACTGCATAATATTCTAAGATTATTTAGCTAAACATAACGTACTGCAAGTACTTGAATCAGATGAAGTTTGATGAAATGTGGTTGTTTGAACGACCGAGCAAATATATTCGATAATGCTGGAAGTTAGATTTCTTATTACTGTAACATATGTTATTTTATTAAAATTAAGTTTACATTGATACATAAATCGTTTATAACGTCCTTGGTTCCTTTTATAGCCTCTTTGGTTTAATGTGATACAGAAACAACATCGGCATACGAGACTAAAATTACTCCACTTCGGTGCGGTTATTTTAAGGATGGATCTTGCATTTTGGCGAGTCCAGTCTCATACTTAATATTACTGTTTGTATAGCTTATGTGATTTGAAATTAATGACATTCAATGATAATGAATAGGTTTTCAAAAATTTCACAGAATTTCAGGAAATATGATTAATTTCAGAGAATTTGAAACTTGTACTTACATTTTAATCGAACTTTTTTGTTGTTGTTGCGATTTACGTCCTCCAACGTTAAGACATATCGGACGATGAATGAAATGGGTGAAATGATGCTGAAATGAGCCCGAGGCCCATGAAACTTAGAGCTACCCGAAATTCGTCTTTCAGGATAAGGGAAAACCCCGGAAAAACCTTATCCAGGTAACTCGCCTCAAGCGAAATTCGAACTCGGGACCTCTTGAACGTGAGGCAGACACGCTACCATCTACGCTATCAAGGCGAGACGGTGGTATATTCTTGAAATATTTAGGTGGTAAATAACAACATTCCCATTTATTCCTCCTTTCAATACTGAGTTGTTCATTTACGCAAACAGTCTTTGTTTATACAATTTTTCTGGGATTTATGGTTTATGTTTTGCTTTAGGAAATTTTTTTTTTGGAATTTTATACCTACTGGTGTAGAATATTGCCTCTAACCATTAGCCATATGCAATATATACAATTAAAAACTTTTAAATCCATCATTCTGGTGGTAAGCAGTGCCACCTTCCATAAAGTATATAAATAGTTTCACTTTAGTTTTGTGATAAACGTTTGGGCATTAAAATAATTGTTCTGATTGAGAAATGAATAAAACTCCTTTCAGGACCCACTTTTTAGCAAACACAAACTCGGCTAAATTCATTGCGAATATTTGGGTCTGAATAGCTGAGTTAGGAGCTAACCTTCTGATACCAAGTTCACGAGTTCAGACCTCCAGACCGGTGGTATTTATGTGTTTAAAAGGATCAGTACGATGTCAGTAGATTTAGTGGTACCTAAATGAACTCCTGAAGGAGCAATCCTACCACATTGGCGGTGTTGATATGATCCAGATGGCAGCGTTGTAAACAAACAAAACACATATAAACTTATTTTCCAATGAGTACGAATGTGCTCATGGAATAGATCTAACTATTCCACTATTTGAGCTCTTTAATGCACTTTGGATATTATAACCCCAGTAAACTGAACATAACGAATAAAAATTTTCTAATCGTTCAATAAAGTTCACAACAAAAAGTGAAACATTTAGATTTATTGTTCAATTCAAAAAGGGATTTAATAATAGCAATGTATTGAAATCTACTTTAATCTACAATTACATTTTGATTCTACAAAAATGGACTAATATAAATTATAAATAATAGAGTTCTAGTTGGCCAATTGAATTTTAGAGGAAGTATGAAACTAAAACTAAACCTTGTGGCACAACAGCGAATTGAGAGCTAGCCTTCCGCTTGACTGCTACAAATCCCACTCCAGACAAAAACGGGCGGTCATGAGTGGGCGTGCACTGGTGGAGAATGGAAAGTGGTTAGCTTATCGAGATCGTAGATGATGAAAAATGCAGTCCTTTCAAAATAAAAGCGTAATGGAAGCAGAAGTGCGGAATGGAAGCAGAACTGAAATAGAAGTGAAGATATAAAGTATAATGGCAGCTGTTGTATTATAATTCTGTTTCAGCGCTTTGCCTACAAAGAAAACCGCTAAAAATATTATAAGTGTATTCTTATAGAATATGTAAACAGTGCTTTATTCATATGAATGTTTGGTTAATTTAAACATTTACAAACCTGGTCAGACCAGAGCCCCAATAATTAAGTTTTTCATGGTTCTACTGGAACTGGTTCAATATATTGCGTTTATAATATCTTTTCAAATTTCATGGTTTAAGGTAGCACGCTACCCTTCACTGAAGTTCCAGGACTTTGGACTTGCTCTTTTCAGTATGCAAACAATAGCTGTTATAGCAGAAAAGCGCCAAACATCACTACAACTCGAAGCTACTTTGTGTTCTCTACCCATTAAATCCATGTTTTTATAATAAACATGCCCTGTGTTTTATCCATTAGCATAATTGAAAATACTGTGTCATTAAAGATGCGTTATTCATTAGTGATATTGGACGAGTAAATATTAATTTGGAGAGCGCGACATAACAGCCAGTTAGACAGGTTCGTGTGTTATAGGTGCCATTTTGAACCGCGCTGTAAAGTGGTGTAATCTCTCGGTACTGGAACACAAACATATGCAATTTTAGTGGTATCAATGGAAGTCTCATTTGAATCGATTGCGGATACGATGAATGGTCAACAACCGTTGTGGTTAATTTCGAACATAATTGCCGCTAAAAATGATTGCATTCCCTGAAATTTGAATCAGAAATTGATTGTCATGACATTTGTACAGCTTTTTGTTGTTTTGTGGAGAACCTTGGAGATGTTTCCGAATGAAAAGTGAATTAGTGGTTAATAGTCCAATGGATATCCACGTTGTTGGCTCCGCTGTTCCATTGCTTGCCTACTACATATGCATCACTCTTAAAACGTAAAAAGCTTAGTATAATACAGAAAAAAATATAGATTTTGGCCTCAAACCATACAGGAATTAATACCCACAGTAACAAAATGTGTGGCTGAACACTATCATTTAAATGCATATATTTAATTCATTCACTAATAAAATGTTATAATGGGCCAGTTTTACAACAGAAGGGGGCACCTCGGTATTGCGACCTGACGAGGTGTATTGTGGCCTTGAATCTCCAGGAGGAAGGGATGTAGTGAAGGCACCACAGGAGGGTAAAGGCAGACAGACAGACAAAAAAGACACAAAGGCAAAAGACTGTCCCTAACAGTTGGAAGCTTAAAACCCGCCACTGCTAAAACGCACTAGGAAAAGACGATAAATAATTTGTCAACCAGAATATCCACAGCAAACTCTTATTCTTTGAGCAAACATCGGAGCTATTTTTCCGACACCACTATACACCACAAAACTCAAAAGCACATCTAAAACAAATGAAAGTTAAACAGAAGCAAAGTAAGTGGTGATTAGATGAGAAGCCACCCCAGCATGCAATAAAGAAACGGAAACTGCAAGGTTGGAGAAGTCGAAAGGGAATCGGAACAGGTATACTCCTCCACACGAGAGAAAGTCTCCGAGGGATGAGACGCAGGGTTCCCACACCCTCCCTGGATAGGTTTATGACACCCAATGTCAGTACAGTTACAGACCATTCAAAAACATTCTGACGGTTTCTTCTTTTGCGAATAAATCTTCTCGGTTTTAGTGTACAGAGTGAATAGGGGCATGTTTTTAACGGTTCTACTCCTTGTGTAGCATGTGTTCTCTGTCACACGCATTCGCTATCCTTGTCCCACTGAATAAGAGAGCACATACCTTACAGGGACCTTATTTGCGTTGCTGGACTGTACCTTCAGAATATGAACCTTATACGTCACCGCGGAGCCATTTCAGCTCGTTGACTGCTCTCAATAATACTAGTTAGAAGAAATAGCTTTTAGCTGAACTAGTTCATTCCTTTCAACTGCATTCATTTCAATACATTATTATAAATTAATAATTTTTTAATTCTTTTATTATTCAAAAGCATATCCACAACTTCTATGGAACATTTCAAAAATTCCACTGTTATATAAAACTTTTAATTGAACTATCAAACATTCAACGACCGTAATATAAAAGGGTTAATTTTGGGGTTCGACAGAAATATTTATCTTCCCAACACTAAATATTTTAAAATTAGATACAGGTCAGATAAATCAGGATACCTACTTAATAATTTATAATTACATACCTAATGCCCTTATATGTGGTGATGGTCAAGCAGTGATTAACGATTTCAAAGAAACTCTTAATTCAAAATCAAGGATAATATAATAAAAATTTTAAGCAGGAATTGAACATTATTGCTTTTATGTCAATCCGAAAACCGGACATATTCTGTCTAGTGAAAGCTTTCTCTCCTGAAGTTTCAGAAGTAGTGGCTTATATCATGATAGGCAAAGATATTTTCTGAACAGGAAACAGAGTCCACAAGATATAGACATTTTCTTAAGCTTAACTTAATAATAAATTCCAAGCTATAGCAAATATTGAGGTCATTATCACCTACTAATATACAGTAAATACAATATCAATATTTGTTTGGTTAGGAGGTAAAGTTATGAAGTTTGCCTAATGCTAAGAGGTCTAAATATGAATTTTAAATAGTAGGGTATTGTTATTATTTAAGGCGTGCGTGCACAAAGGGAGAGAGAGAGAGAGAGAGAGAGAGAGAGAGAGAGAGAGAGAGAGAGAGAGAGAGAGAGAGAGAGAGAGAGAGAGAGAGAGAGGAATAGAGACAGAGGGTCACATAGAGAGAGGGGGGAGAAAGAGGAGCAGAAAGGGAGAAATGGATAGTTTATAAACTTTATGGACAGAGTATTTTTGCTTTCATAAAATTGAAAAATTATTTCAGAAAGTAGACATTACACAATAATGTACATTTTCTTGCAGACAAATGTGACGAATTGTGCTCAAGTAGCTGCCCATGAGCAGAATGCACACTGAATTTCCAAAGCTGGCCCAAATAATGAAACGATATAACAGTAAACGTTATGATGCTTAATGATCTGGTTGACTGTGTCTTGTAGAAAAACGTTTAATGAAATTTACTGGCACGAAACATATTTGTTTCAGCTTTATTTGAAAGTGTGAAATTAAATAAATGTTTTAACTTAAGCATACAGCTCACTTAAAGCAGAAATGATAAACTCCCTAATTTAAAATGAAATAAAGGAAATAAAAGAAATAAGTTATTATTCTTTAAAAAATTTAATAACATGTTTATTCGATTTACTTTCTTGTTAATGCAATGAACGGAAAAGAAAGCGCGTGCGTATCAGTGATGATGTTTTAGTATATTTTACCAAACTATGCTCTAGGTGTGCTTGTTTACCACGAAAGTTCAACTAGCCCTTCTCAAGCGAAGAGGCAAAGTAATAAGAAATTGAAGTTTGAAAATTGTTTTCTCTGATTGAAGCCGATTCGTTTGAAAGCGTTAATCGATTGATTTACGTAGAAATTTGGAATGAACAAATGAGGCACAAATCATGCACAGGACTCATTTGTTCAGTTTACCTTGCTGCCGCTGCACCACGGAGACTTTTGGTTTTCCTGAACCTCGGCTAGTTCTCATATTGTGTATTTGGCAGAAATTAGTACTAGTGACTAGAGATGAGTTTGTGAATGTTTTTGTGCCGTATCCCGGCGAAACGTTTAAGGGCCTTAATTTATTGGTGAAGCTGCTGTAACTGAATCGTCTTACCCTGATACGCTAGAGCAATGGTTCTTCCCTCAGTTGGAAGAAAATGAGCCACCTCACTGGCATAACGAAGTACGCGATTGGTTGAACGTCACTGTATCCGTGCGCTGGATAGGCCGCAAGGGCCCCAATGACAGGGCTTGCTATGCATGGCGTCCATGTTCTCCTGACCTAACGCCATGTAAGTTTTACTTTTGGGGCTTCATCCAGGATCGTGTGTATGTGCCTCCACTACCAGCTGACATCCCTGAATTAAGATACCGGATTGAAGCAGCTGTTGCGACAACTACTGAATACACACTTTTCAATGTTTGGGAAGAACTCAGCTGTAGACTTGATGTGTGCCGTGTGACAAAGGGTAGTCACATTGAACATTTATAACGTTCTTGGTAAAACTGTTTGAGTTGTTTTCTTATTTGACATATAATTTATAACTATATTAATCGATGTGTATGAATTTTAGAAGATTTTGGCCTTTTTTTCTTCAGACAGCCAAACGAAAACGTATAACTGAAATGTTATGTTTTATTTTAAGATAGATATCTCAATAATGTTGTTGGACATAACAATAATAGCTATATAGGAATAGAAATTCAAATAACTAATATTTTAGTCAAGCAACTGCAGTTAGACTCTCACCCAGGAGGCATGGATTTAATCTTTTGTGGAATTCATGGTGGACAGCACGGCGGCTTTCTTCGGGATCTTCGGTTTTCCCCCTTCCCATCTAGTCAAGAAACTGCAGTTAGACTCTCACCCAGGAGGCATGGATTTAATCGTTTGTGGAATTTATGTTGGACAGCACGGCGGCTTTCTCCGGGATCTTCGGTTTAACCCTCCCACCCATTATTCTACAAATTGCTCGATTATCAGATTACATTCATTTCGACCTTGTTCTGTCAACTACTTCCCATTCTCATGCTAGGTATCATAGGGCTGGTCAACCATCCCGACTCTATCTGATTCCGAGTCTACCCTCTTCAACGGATATAACCTCAGGGCTCATTTGTGGGTGTATCCTCCATGTGAAGAGGCTAAGCAGTTACCGAAGAACTGCTGTACTGGATTTTCTTCACTAACATGTTACATACACGCAAGCGCACGCATGCACCCAAAGTTTTCTAAAATACTATTTTCTTTATTCAAGAGCCTCAGAACAGGTATTTCTGGTGAAATCACAGTATCTATATTTTGGGTGAAAAGCCTTTCAACTGCCATGATAGGGGAAATATCACCAAGGCGGCCAGGCTTCGATCCTAGGCGACCGCAAAGTGAGATTTATAGTGGACAACACAGTGCTAGGATGGGTTTTCTCCGGGACCTCCGGTTTACCCCACCGTCTCATTCCACCAGTACTCCATCATCTCATGCAGCATCAGTGTCACCGCCTGCAGTGCCGTATGTGTAAAAGTGGGCGTTAAACACTACACTATACACTACATTGAGCATTAAAGATTAATGCTAGCAGGAAATATTTTTCTTCTTTTATTATTATATTTATGTTACATGTATCTCCTCTGGAAGTTCAATCTTAACCAACCCATTTTCTTTACAATATTTTAATATATCTATAAATGGATAGTATTTTCTTTATTAAAATTTATATTTAATATGTAATCTTGTCATAAATTTGACTGATTGATCCTTTTGATTCAAGATCCCTTTAACTCACCTCAGACTTCAACAGCAACGCGCTGCTGCCTCCTGTAGTTTCTGATACTTCCTGTGGCTGTGTCATACATTATTGTTGAAAGAAGCGCCGCAGCACTTAACGTTAGTTAGTAAACCGAGGTGTTACACGAATAGAGAAGGAAGAAAAGAACACTTCCATGGCGGAGCAATAACAATGGAGGTAAAAGAAAAGCAAGGTGATAGAGGAGAAGAAAGAGAAAGGTTGAGACTGGGATATCCATATTTCAGGTGAAGCTCTCGGAATAATAATGAAAGTGGCAAGAGACAAAAGCCCTCATAGAGAAGAAAGTGCTCCAAGACCTTTGAAGATACACAGCAACCCGCCTGCTGACAGCCCGATTAAAGAGAACAAGGAGAACTGTATTGGAGGGAGGGCGCGAGAGCCAGCAATGGGAAGAAGCAGGCGATGAGAAAGAAATGCCTTGTTCTCGCAACTACGAACCGAAAACGATATTAAAGAGAAATGTCAGTTTTCTCTTTCGGTTTTATACTGACATCTTTCATTTTGCTGTACAGGGGACATAAAATATATACATTCTGCACTGCAGACGTTAAAACTACATATCATATTGCGGTAGCTGTTGCTCGTTCTGTGCGGTAAAGTAGAATATTCATTAAATGATTTCTTCTCGGGAGATCAGCCAGGTAAGTGTTTAATCAGTGTCTAAGCTATCGACGACGCACTCTGTGACCATCATCAGGGAAATGGTTGGAAGCTTGCCGAGTCCGGTATTTATAGATATGAGGTAAAATATAGATCGTCCAGATAGGGAGGACAGTGGAAGAGCGGATCAAGGAACACGAACGTTGCTTCAGGCTGTTACCCGGAAAAGTCCGCGGTAGCACAGCACACTTGTTATATCGGCCACAAGATAAATTTCCACTCCATGGAAATCTTAGAAAAGAGCAGCAATTACTACGACAGACTCATAAAGGAAACTTTTTATACAAACCAATAAATTCAAGAGGTCCCGAGTTCGAATCTCGGTCAGGGAGGGTTACCTGAATAAGGCTTCCACCGGGGTTCTCCCTTATACTTCAAGACGAATGCCGGGTAGCTCTAAGCTGCATGGGAGTCACGATCTACGGCACCGACGCAGATACTCTGCAACCTGCAATGGCGTAGGCCATTTCACAGGTCAGCCACAGTGCCCACGCTACCCCAGACCGAGGCATCCAACACATGGCAACACAGCGACGACCAGGGAAGTTATACCTCACTCACCACCTACATCAGCAGCAGCACCTACCACCCTTCCTTAAGAAGGCCTGAGGGAAGCCCTTCAGGAACTTCGAAGGGAGATGGAGAACATCGGAACCCGGCTCACCTCTCTAGAGAACTCCATCACAGATACGCAGTCCTCCAGAGAAGAAATCCATGACCTCCACTCGGAGATGCTCAACATTGCACCGCGCCTTAGACAACTTGAAGAGACAGTCACCGCAAGCATCACAGCACGCCACTCAGAGCAGACCGACCAACCTAGAAAGATAACAGCAATCGCCCAACGCTGTGTAGACAACACATCCGAACTCCAAACCCGGCTAGATCTGGCACAACAACATCTACAGCAACTCCACAACAGCGTCAATTCATTATCTGTGAAGCGAAAGCTCTCACGGCTGGAGGAGAGTAGCACCGGGGCTAAACTAGACCAGCTTCTACAACTGCTCCACCGCATGGTTGAGCATCACCTGCAAGTCAACACGGAACTTCCTACTGTCTCCCTTCGTGAACGCGCAAGGAGACACTATGCTCCCAATCTCCAACAATAAACTCCACTTATCATCCCCAAATTAAAGTACGCATAATCCCCTTCGTACCATGCTCAGAACCTCAGTCATGGTCATGGACAAGGAATTTAACTCCTACGCGCTCCAGCACATTGTGCGGCAGCATTTAAATATACGTTAATATCGGAGGTGCTAATGCGGGACTCCACAACCGGCAGGACATAACTGCCATCGCTTACCACTTTCCTACCTTACTATAAATATTGGCTTTGTTATTAATTTTTAAAACAAAATCTAAACTCCATGGACCCTGGACTCATTTGAGCATCATTTCACCCAATTCATTCATCGTCCGATATTACTCAACGTTGGAGGACGTAAATTAAAAAAAATAGAACAATAAGAGGGAGTTCACTTAAGCTAAACCTGATTACCGCTCATCAACAACTGCTTAATGCGCCCCCACCTCAACGTTCATTGGTCGGTGACGACCAATAGCAGCGCATGAGGTGATCTCTGTGACCCTTCCGCATGGCTATAAATACCGAACTCGGCAAGCTTACAACCAGTCCCCTGATGATGGCGACAGAGTGCGTCGTCGAAAGCTTGAACAGCCATTTAGCACTTACCTGGCTGATCTCCCAAGAAGAAATCATTCATATTTGACGTCGGGAAAGCTTCAAGTCTCAGAATATTCATTAATACCGCTTATTGTGACTATGTTTCGTTTGCAATATAATTTAACAAGCTACTATCACTAATGCGATATTTCAGATTTTCCTATCACTTCACCCTTCTTCGATAGATAACCCTGTAATGAAGTACGAAGGAAGAATTCTGGCTTGATACACTTCACTGTACCTCCATCGTATACACTATACTTCACAAACTCACTTGTAGAACCTAACTTCATGTCGATACAGAAGCACACTCACCAACTCAATTCCTAACAAATGACCTCACACTCACACTAACTTGTATAGCTATTGTAAGTTTGCATACATCATTCTAGAATATTTTGGCGACGGTTGGGAGGGTACCGCTGTTTGCGCTGGGTGAAAGCTCCATCGCATTTACTTATCTCTGCATCTTTCCAGCGTAACATCCGGATGAACTTCAGCCAAAGCCGGTACAATATAACCTACAAGCGTTTCATTGCCGTACGTGGTCAAAATACTCAACTATAGTGTGGTATTTTGCTATAAATATGTCTTTATTTCTGAAATTCTAGGTGCGCTTCTCGGATGTTTATAAGACCTTCTAAATATTTTGAAAATATTCAGTGCTTTTTACAGTTATGACTTTGATAGTGTCGGTTGCTTTAAAAAAATGTATGTATAAAGGAAGTTCAACCTGTGCAAGACATTCTTTGGGGTAGTGTTTGCGGCTCTCACTGGTAAGTCGCGGATTGGAGTAGTTTGTACCGACAAATCTTATGTTTTCATTTCATTTTTTTTTTTTTTGGTGCTCTAAGCCACATTGTAAATATCTGGATAACTAGTATCACCATCCCAAGGTTCCCAAAAGCTACACAGAAACGTCAGATACAGCAAAATAATTTGACGTAGACCATTTTAATGAAAATTGCGGAATTTAACATTTGAGAAAAGAAGGAACAACAAAAATTTTAATTTAATTAAAGTTTGATATGGGAACATTTTTATAAACTTTTATTGTAAAATTAATAACAAATGATCAAGCATGGCAATTCAGAATTTCTCTACTTTCAATTCTCGATTTATTCCATAAAGATACGTACTTAAAGTGTCCTGAAAAATTGGTCTGCACTTAAGTTTCATCAAAGCACGTGGTACGCTAAATAATAACTACAGATTTTTTAATTATTGGACCTACTGTGAGAAATGTAATGCTTCCTATACATGTATCAGCAATTACCAAAGCTAAGTGTGATGTTATATTTATTGACATTCTTCTACCTGCAACCGTTTATTGTTATCTGATGATGCTTCTTTTTGTAATTTACGTCCTCCAACGTTAAGTCATATCAGACGATGAATGAAATTGGTGAAATGATGCTCAAATGAATCCGGGGACCATGGAGCTTAGAGCTACCTGACATTCGTATTTAAGGATAAGGGAAACCCCCGGAAAAAAACATTATCCAGGTAACTCATCTTGACGGAGATTCGAACTCGGGACCTCTTGAACGTGAGGCAGACACGCTACCATCTACGCTACCGAGGCGGGCAAAGGGATGATGAGCAACCAACAGGAATGCTGCAGTGTTGTCATATTGCATTTCCCCTAAGTGGTGTGTGGCCAGTGCCAAATTAACCAATCTCCAATAAATACCATCCGCGCTAAGACAAAAATTCAGATTTTGCAAAAGCTGATTCATAAGGAAGGTAGAGCAGTAATATATTTAACATTACCGTAAAAACCCCATATCTTTAGCTACTTTAGTTTTCCTAATACAAATAAATAAAATACTATTAAATTACAGCAATGCATCGCGTCGTAATTAATGTAATGAATAGCATTATTAGTGGACATTTATGCGTGTACGTATATTTTTAATTACTCAGAACTGAAGCGTAAACGTTTTACATGACGTGATAAAAGAATTACTCAGAAAAAGCCAACGTGATTGTTAAATTAGAGCGAGAGGAAACAATACACTTCCTACTGGCCTGGCAGAACCTGTCTGTACACATTATATCTTTGTTAATGAATGGTTTCGTAATCTCTATTTACTCTAGAGAGTTCAAAGCAGCATTATTCAGTTGTTCTTCCATTTAAAAACTATGTAAAAATGCAGCAGCTAGATCATCTTTCAATTGAAATGAGACACGATCCACCTTCCCTTTTCCCACTGCCACAGGAATCCAACTGAGTTAATCTGGGCTCAAATTATGTTGCAAACAGAAATAGTCTTTTAAACTGACTGAAGTTGAACGACTTATTCACGAAGAAATTGACAAGGAACACAACAAGGCTGGGAAAACTGCGCGAGATATCAGATAAACTACAAGGAGACGACACTGACTTTCTTCTCGGGCAGCCAGCCAGGTGAAAATATGTTTAGCTATAAACGTTTCGGGAGCGTGCATCTCTCCCATCATCAGGATATTTATAAAATGTTATAACCAAAATTGAAACACCGCATATAAAATAACTATAAACAGAGACAAAACACTATCAAAATTCGCATTACTGAAGACAATATTGTTTTCAATAAATTAATTGCCAGCTCAGGCGATGGTGTGAGTGTAGAAAATTGTGTCAAAGAAACGTAACTACTTAACTTGGTACTGTACTGTATTGATCTTTGCTTCTTAATTCGACGGATTTTCATTTTAAGGCCGGTTTCCAAGAGGAGCTGAACTGAAATCCAGCATCACGATCAAGCGTGATCCTTTCAGAAGAAATCGACAAAGCCTCTTTAATTCTCCGCTCCCAGTAACTGTTGCATTCTGCCAAGATGGTCGTCTCCCGAAAATTGGCTCTATGGTCGTTATCCAAACAATGCTCTGTCAGCCCAGATTTCTCAGGTTGCATTAAACGAATGCTCCGTTCATGTTCGATTATTTTAGTAGCGAATGCGGTTCACTCCCGGAACTTGGAAGTCCAGTTTGTCTTTCACTGGTCTCAAAAGATGTTTAATCTTCGGAGGTGGCTTGTGGATGGTACTGATGTTGTATTTGGGGAGAATTCTGCTGATTTTGCCGGATATATTGCTGGTAAACGGTATGTAGGCTGTAGCGGTAGGCTTATCTGACGCTTGCTGTATTACAGGTTTCCCTTTCCTAGCTTTGGTGATCGAAGTTTCAACGTCATATTTGGAGTAGCCGTTTTGACGGAAAGTGAGTGTCAGGTGCTTTAATTCTTGTTTTAAGTGGCTGGGATCAGAGATAGACAAAGCTCTGTGGACCACTGTATTGAAAACTCCCAGTCGTTGAGACTTATGATGGAAACTATCAGCGTTCAGATCATCTTTTCACCCGAGTGGCTGTCCAAGAAGAAAGTGAGCGCATTCGGCGCCAGGAAAGCTTCAGGTCTTATTTAAGAAGACGACTTTTGCAAAGAAAGAGCACGAGACGGGATTTTGGAATCTATCATCATAAATTTGCAAAGCTCATACGATGAAGACAATAGAAAATGTAAGGAAAATTCACAGCTATATGGATGCACCGCTGGCATTTTCGTTGGATTAGAAAAATAAGTAATTCATAAACTACATTTTTAAACTATACACTTAAAATATGTGCGTAAAATAGGAATATCCATGTTATTGTGATTTCAACAACTGCATTATTATAAAACTTTGGAAAATTAAGTTTGCGTTCCCTTAACGCTTAGCGCCAAGAAGACTTGCAAGTGTGCGAAAAAGAGGGAAATATAAAAGGAGTGGGGTAAAGAGGTAGCAACGCCGATAGCGCTAACGCAACTGATTCGCTACAGGCGACAACTCTTCCCATATGAAACACGTAATAGCCAGTATACGAAGTGTTCTTATAAAGCATTTATCTTTCTACGAGGCGTGCGCGTAAAATAAGGTCTCCAATTGTATTTAAAATGGAAAACATGTATATTGTAAATGAAAGTTACATTGATGGAAAGATTGAACTTACAGCTGTTTTCCAACGTAATCATCATTGCGATCGATGCACTTTTGCATGTGCTGTGGCAGTTTTTGTGTACCCTTGTCATAGCACTATCCCACCAAGTTGCGCAGGTAGCGCTCAACCTCATTTTTCAAATCATCGTCGGTTTGGAAATGTGTTCCACCCAGGTGTAACTTCAACTCAGGAAACAGATGATAATCACTAGGTGATAAATCTGGACTGTAGGGGGAATAGGTGAAGATGCTCCATCCGAACTGGACCAGGAGATCAGCAGTTGCATGTGCAGTATTTGGACGAGAGCTGTCGTGATAAAAAATCACTCTCTTCGCCAGCATTCTCCTCCGATTCTGAATGTTACGTCGCAATTTCTTTAGTGTCTCACAGTAGCTAGTGGCGTTAATTGTTGTGCCGGTAAGCATAAACTCACAATAATACACATTTTCTCTCCTAGAGCACACAGGCCATCAACTTGCTGGCAGAAAATGTCTGTTTGAACTTTCGTGGCTTCCGCGAATTCGAATGCCTCCACTGACAAGGACGTTCTTTAGTTTCTCGTGTTGTATAGTGCACCCAGGTTTCATCGCCAGTGACAATTGAATCCAATTATTGCTCATCCTGTTCTGTATTGCGCTCTAGGAATCGGTGGGCCACTTCGACACGTTGCAGTTTATGGTCTTCGGTGAGCATTTTGAGGACCCACCTCGCACACACTTTACGATAATGCAAATATTCGGTCAAAATCTTGTCAATCGTAGTCTTACTGACATTAGGGATAAAATCGCACAGCTTTAAGTATTTCTTGCTCCACTTTTGCAATTCTTTCGGCTGAAACCGAAGGCCGACGAGAACGCTGGTCGTCATGGACGTATGTATGTCCGTCTTTGAACTCTCTGACCCACTTTCGCACGATTTTGACGTCCCTACACTGTAGCCCATAGACTTCGCATAACTGATGATGAATTTCAGTGAGGGTAGTGTCCTTGGCACTCAAAAAACGGATCACTGCAGGCAACTCTCACTTGGCGGCGGAAGTGACAGGAAGCTCCATCGCAAATGGCTGCACAGCCAATAATAATGGTTGCAACGGGTTCGTTGTGATGGGGATTTGAAGGGGTGAAGCCAAGCTACACGCCAATGTTGCCGGATCTCGCGTAATAGCGTTCCTCACAGCTCCAGCGCACACGCCTCGTACTTCATCTTATTTGAAACAAATCTTTAGAGAAATAGCTATATTAATAATTCCGTTAAGGATATTAAACGTACACCGACAATTAAGGTGGTTGTTGTATGCTAGCCTGAAAAATCAATGTTATTTCCAAGAACTGCGAAATAGCTGAAAGTCACAGGGCCTTAAAAGAACAAGTGAAAACACTATTGAACATTTGCAACAGTTAATAGAGGATATCTCGGAAAGGGCCTAGAAATAAAGAAAACATAAGGGGAAGAATAAAGTAAGTTATAAACTGTGTATATTCTATGCAGTATGTTTTCGTCCTAGTTTTACCATTTCCAAAATTTGACACTTTATTTACATCTGAACTAAAAGGATTTCACAGGCTTTATCCATAAAATTCGAGGTATGCATTCTTTGGTTATGTAAATATATTGAATGTTTTAATAACATTTATTCAAGCAATTTTGAAGGAAGTAAAACACTTCTTAATAATAAAGAAGTAAACAATTAATGACCCAAATAAAGGATGTTTAGAAGTAGGTGGATTTTCTTCTGTCATTATTTCGCATATTTAGGAGATGAACTCAATACAAATGTTGGTATTTATCTGACTTTTTGTTTTACGTTATGCAATTTACACGCACGCTTTTTTTCTCTCTGTCACTCTTTCTCTCACACATATACACACAGAGAAAGATCTCTATTTATAAACGTTTGTTTTGGATTTAGGAAGCTTCGAAAGTGTATCTGCGGTGATAATTCGGTATCAAAGGAGCAGATAAAATAAAACATTCAAATGCTTTGTAAGTTTGAATTGTAAACGTCACAGTGATTAAGCTTGTGTTACCATTGTTGAAGTAGCTGTGAAGTACCCGTGACACATAATTTGTGCAAATATACATGAATCAAGCGTGTTAATGGTCCGGCTGGTCTCAGCCATGAATCAATCACTTGTTTAATTAAGGTATCACGATGACAAACAGTCCAGGTGAAGCTCGCAGGTAGTAAGTACATGATTCATTTCAATGCTAATTGGTTACCAACACAGGAAAAGCAAATGTCCTTACATTTACATTCGTGGTGAAATATCGTTGAAAGCTTCGGGACCCCAGAATCCGGAAGTCAGGTCTGTTTGTGGTTAATGGCTGTATTTGTACTCCCGCCACAGATACCTACACTACTAAATTGGAAGCTTGCATATCCATGGTATACATCAAGCATTACAAGAGATATATTTGGGATTCAGTTTCCTTCGTAGCCATTTACTTTCTCGCAATATACCTGTATTATGCAGAACAAGTATATTCCTACCAAATTTTCACCTCGGGCTTTCACCGAAATTAAATGTTTGGAAATGAAGTAAACTTTCCCCACCCCACCAAAAATTAGAAAATACCACGTGTGTGCCTTGCGAATAGTATAATTGGAACAAAAATTTCCATATATTTGGAAGTCGCTAACACTTTTAATTAAAATGAGGGATATTTATGAAATGAAGTGTGTAGTGTTTAACGCCCCCTTTAGCTACATACGGCACCGCAGGCGGTGACACTGATGATACATGAGATGAAGATGGAGCACCGGTGGAATGAGATGGCGGGGAAAACCGGTGGTCCCGGATAAAACCCACCGCAGCGCCGTGTTGTCCACTACAAATCTCACTTTGCGGTCGCCTGGGATCGAACCCGGGCCGTCTTGGTGAGAGCCAACCGGCCTAACCACTGAGCCACGGCGCGGCCAGGGATATTTATGATATATGATAAAATGATCATAAATTTTCTGCGAAAAAACCGCAAAACCTACCTTAGTTTAATATCTCTTATATAACTTATTTTAACTACAACGGCCTTTTGATAAGTCTTGTAAACAACCTAGAATATTTTCTGTGACCACCTCACCTTATTTCTCGACATATTCTACAGTGATGGTTATACACTTGGTCCAGCGATGTTCCAGCTTTCTCATCCCGTCGGAAAATACGTTCCATCAAGGCCTACAAAATACTTGTCGGAGATTATTACTTTTTCATTGATGAAAATGTCTTACCACCAAGACAAATGTTGAAGTTTTGGAACACGAAGAAGTTACTTGGGGCAAAGTCTGCTGAATAAGATGGTTGAGGAACCAATTCAAAGCCCAGCTCATGCACTTGCCTTGCTATTGCTGATGTGTGCGGTGGTGCACTGACCTGGTAAAAGAGTACATTTTCGGGTTCCAATCTCGGAATATTTTCATTCAGCTCATGTTGCAAGCGATCAAACAATGAAGGATAATAGTCTCCAGTTATGGTTCTACCCTTTCCAAAGTGCGGCCGCGCCGTGGCTCAGTGGTTAGACCGCTTGGCTCTCACCAAGGGTGGTGCGGGTTCGATCCCAGGCGACCGCAAAATGAGATTCGTGGTGGACAACACGGCGCTTGGTCGGGTTTTCTCCAGGACCTCCGGTTGCCCCCGCCATCTCATTCCACCGGTGTTCCATCTTCATCTCATGTACCATCAGTATCACCGCCTGCGGTGCCGTATGTATTAAAAGCGGGCGTTAAACACTACACATTTCATTTCCTTTCCAAAGTAGTCTACGTTGAATATTCCTTGAGAAGCCCAGAATACAGTGGTCATCAACTTACCAGCTGATAAAATGGTCCTTGCCTTCTTTAGTTCACTTTCAGCAGCCTTTGTCCATTGATTTGACTGCTGTTTTGACTCTGGTGTGTAATGATGAATCCAAATTGTATCCACGGTCACAAATCAGAGCAGAAGGTCTTGCGGAATTCAATTAAACATCGCCAAGCTCTTGGTAGAAGTGTTCTTCTGGATGTGCTTTTGGTCGACTATGAGCAATCAAAGGACGCATTTTGCACAAAGCTTTTTCACTGGCAGTTTCTCGTGCAGAATATTGTGCACGCGCTCATTTGTGATGCCTACAGCGTCAGCAATCTGACAAATTTTTATTCGGTGGCCTTGTATAAACATATCGTGGAGTTTTTCAATGGTTTCCTGTGTGGTGACCTTAGTTGGGTGGCCAGAACGCTATTTACTTTCGGGCTACGACCACGTTTAAATTGATCCAAAAGTAAATGGTCTTCAATGTTGGTGCAGAGTTCACGTGAACTTAAATTCAATTTTTACTTGTGCGGCAGTCCACCCCTTCAAATGAAAATGTTTAACAATAGCAGAAAACTCTGTTTTTACATTTTCAATCTCTGCTATTATACTTACCAGTTCAGGTGGCTTCAACAATGAATTGCATATTATAGTACATTAAAACTTTCTGTACCATATTTTGAATAATGAAGCTTACCACCCACAAAGTCGCAACAAAAAATTTCCATTCCTTCATTGAAATTTACGAGACTTATCAAAGGACCTCCGTATAAAACGGTAACGTTTGCTTCGTGATGATGCCCAACTTTAAGCTTTAATATCTCTTCACGATGTCTTGACGACCTCTTCCTTGATGTTACTTCGTTTACCTGCTCAAGCTATGCGAAATCTATCTCAGGATATGGGTGGATGTGTATTACGCAAGAGAAAGTGTGACATTGTTTCAGACTTCGATTTTTCTAACGAACAGTCTACACTTCAGCAGAGAATTTGTCGACCAATGGAAACTACTATACATATGAATGTTCGGTGTTAAAGCATTCGGTTCCTCCATTCAGGATAACATGCAATTTTACCATTGAGGCAAGAATGACGCCTAATTCGTCTTCCAGCTACGTTCTACCGTCGATTAGGCCACAAGTGTCTTTGGTTATGCGCAGAATGTACTATTAAGCTTCAAATTCTCCTAATGACCACTCCTGTGGAGATAAGTCTGAGACCTCCATTCATAGCTTCTAATCTGATGTTGTCACCTCATTTCTACTTTTCTGATATTTACTACTTTACAACTCAGAGTCCGTCTACAAATTTCTAAGAAATCCTGACTCAAAATCCAAGAATCCCAGACTACTCCGCTATACTTAATTTGGCAATCTTGGATAACAATCTTGCCCTTTCACTGTAATCGTCCTTGCTATAAATTCACCTGAAAACCAGCTAATTATCGTACCTTCCCTCTGAGAGTTGTTCGGATTGGGTTGGTCTTGAGGGGGCAGTGGTTTCCGATACCCGTGGGTGATCGTGTACGTCTCCAGAAAGGGTTGAGGGAAGCCATTAATATTCCCGGGTTCTAGCCTGCAGAGCTAGGAGGTGTGGTAGATCGCCAGGCGGCCCCACCGAGGTCATATTGGTAGCCTTCATCTTTTGGTGTTACCGGGCCTAAGTGGCGTATCCACTTCCATCCCGCCTTATGTCCTTGGACCAGATGGGGTGCCTTTTAGTAACCTAGGTCTTGCCCTATGGAGAGCCCCACGGAGGACGCCGGGTGCCCTTTGGGACAGCTCGGATACTCCATGGTTGAAAGAGGCCCTGGTCGTGGTCCTACGGGAGTAGAACCGCTGAACTCAACCTATGCCATCCTACCCAAGCTCAAAATGTATCCGCAATCTATTGCGAAACCGACAATGCCTAAAATTTAACACAAATTCACAAAATATTAATATTTAATATTATATAATTATAAGTTATTGATTATATAATTGAAAGCTATCTAATTTGATATTGACCCTTATTTATTGTATCAGATAGAAACGTTAAAAATTAGGCGAAAACTGCATATCAGGTTTTGGAAACCCTGCTTCGGAAATGCTCCGAGTTTCAGGTTCAACATTCTGGGATTTACGACTCTTTGTTTATTTCTTATGTATTAACGTTCATTAAAATATGTATAAAATGTATGTAATTATGTTCAAAATTTCCCATTGTCTATTGGGCTTAAGTTGCACAACACTCAATTTCAGAATAGGATGGTCAAGGGAAAAACCTCCACCGGATACATAATATTATATCCACTCAGACCCCCTTGAATGTGAGATGAAAGCCTTAATCTAACGTTGGGGGTGTATTGACCTTCTCTTTTTCTTTGCTTAGCTGTAAGATCTTGTTGCCGTTGTAAATGATGGCCACTATTCACCTATTGCTTAGTTTTAAGTCATCCTAGAGGCATTACCAAGTGAATGATACAACGTGGACAACAGTGTTACTACTTGGGCCATATAATGTATAACGGATGTACGTGAATTTGATATTAGTACATAAAAATGCTGAAATTATTTTTCCAATTGTGAGAGAGCGCAACTCAAGTCATAACAGCTCTCTTTCTTTCTTTCTTTCATGACGAATTTTCAGTAATTAGGAATTGTGGTGTATCTCATTAGTGAAGAAAACAATAGCTATAATTAGCTAATGGAAATGGATCCTTCAGAAACCATCTCCTGACTTTGAAGCTCTTTGTCGACAATCCTCTTTACTTTCTCTGTAAACAAAAACTGCTGAGAAGCACCTTTGGAATCAATTACCTAACAGACGCAGATTCTGTATCTCGAAGCAGCTCCGGAGGAGCAAAATATAACAAACACTTTAAAAATGAGTATGAAGGAATCAGGGAGAACACAAAAGCATATTTGTGTCATCAACAGTTCCCTTACAAATACAGAGGAACTGCCCCCTTTTCTTCCAATATTTTGTTCTTCTCGGTGACCAAGCGGATAATATTTCACAAATATAATATATACCATTTTCTTGGCTCATATTTGAAAGATTGGAGTTCACTGAATAGCTAAAGAATAAGCAGCAAACTGTCTTCTTCCCAATAGCGACGTATAAATTAGACCAATATGGAAGAAATTAACACTCACCGACCTGAAGGGACAAAAGAAACTCAAAGAATAATTCCTCAAACGCGCACTAGTGGGAACAGATCACACTCAATAAGTGCACAAGCCGGTGAGAGAAACTGGAGAAGCCGAAAACATCACACTCTAATCGCTTCACAAAACTGCTACACAACAATTCATATAGAATTCATTCGTTTGATAATTCATATAGAAGAGCAAACAGCACTGCTAACAAATAGGTCATGTGTCCTCGCCCTAATGAGTAGCTGGAAGAAACCAAACCAATCTCAAAGGTACTTAGGTCGTTCAGTAATTAGTGGAAGCATTTGATTTAATAACAAATAAAATATTTTTGGAGCAGTCGCATTATTGCAGTGCCTAGAAGTAATCTCCTCCAACATGAAGAACTCACCTGCACACATCTGGGAGCTGACGGAGGCCATCCACAGCGTCTTGCTGTCCTAATATTCTAATAGAATGCTCTACTGCCGCTATAATGGCCTGTCTGGTTTTAAAGCGATCTCCTCTAAGTAGTAATTCTATTTTACTTTGCTAGTTCAATACAAGTCCAACAACGATGTTCTTCCATCAGTGTTCTAACAGCATTCATATGTATATCATCACTTGCTGATTGCGGTCTGCCAGCTCCACGTTCTTGAACGTCTGCCCTTCCTCTACGAAATGCATTCGCCCACCTAGTCACGGTACGATAAGGTAAAGTCTGTCTACTACAAGCTTCCAATAATTCTGTATGGCATTGTCGAGCATTAATACCTCTTGCAACCTGAATTTTAATGAAGCATCTTTATTCGTATATACCAAACTTATTTAGAATACTAAATATAACAGCCTACAATTAAACTTACTGAAAATGTATTATTAAATAAAATTACTGCCTTCAAACTCACAGCTAGGAAACATTATATGCCCTTATTCTTCATTGTCCTCAGATGACATGATTTTCCCCTGATAGTAACAAATTCAGGCAGTGTTGCCACCAGTTTTTGAATGACAGATGAATATGTATAATAATTCGTTTTGTGGTATCCGGTTTTCGGTACTAAATGTGCAGACGGAGAACTATTCCAAACTTTGTTCAAGTTGTCTACTTGAACAATGTAATTTACAATTATAGGATATTGTTACGTGTATAGGCTGAGTTAGATTTGGAAATTTCGGTATTCTGTAACATGTATTGATTCTAACAGAAATGTATGTCAAACGTAAATTCCGCTGACTGGCAGTCTGTTGACATAAGGAAATTATCCACATGTGACCCAGACTGATTCTGCTGACCAGAAGAAATAATGGGTCAGGACAGGCTTAAACATTTCCTCAATAACGCAAAACAGTATGATGCAAAATTAATAGTTAGTGGGAATCGCTGAATTGACTTTTTGTAGAACCGCTATTTAAGCCTGGTAAAGTTAGCCCTCGGTGTGAAACGTCGTAGGGATGTCAGAGGGGACTCTATGTCGGTTTATCTGACAGTGTTTCTACGAATACCATAACCCCCGCCGGACTCAGCAGATTATACTTCTTCGGACCAGCCATACACCCAACACATCACCAATGGTAAGATCTTATTAAATTATTATGTCACCAAGTACTACCAAAGCACCCCTGGTCTCTTCTAGACTCAGGAAATACTCTGTATAATTACTAGGTTTCTTTAAATAGAGTTAGTCGGCTCAGGTTGACTGTTTGATGTTTTATTTTGCTCTACCATCCCTATAGCTACAACCCCAGTTGTAGATTAGGTTTGTAAGTCTTTCCTCCCCCTTACAATCCTGGTATGCAACAATATCATCTAGAAATAATCGTTTCCATAGACAAAGAGGCAGCATCGGGCTTGATTCCCAGTGCTTCTAGGCATCTTGTTCCCAAGAGAGACCTGGAATTGGGATTTCATAACCGAGGGGATTTGGTACGTAGGCCTCTTTGCTGGGCCCATTGTTCCTATTCCTCCAAGTGGAGGCACTCCCGGAAGGAAGGATGAGACGAAGGGTACAGAAGGCCGCCGACAGAAGGAGCCACCACAGTACAGAAGGCAGGCTACCTAAAGTTTATTTAGATAGAGACCTCCCACGACAGTCCAGGACAACGAACCTGCTTCCTTGCAGCAGGACGGCAACGAGCCCAGCAGCAGAGCGCTAATGCTCCCAGGCAGGCGATCCGAGCCCCTTAGGTTCCGGGCTGGTGGTCTCGAAATGGTCCCAGCAGAGGAACTGAGACCAGCAATGAACCTAACGGAGAAGGAAGTAGTTTTCTTTAGAGCATATTGTAATCTTGTGGGTTCGTGAAATTGAAAGTCCAATTGCACAAATATAAAATATTTATTATTTCCACCGAATTACAGTTGGAACACTTGCCGATTACATAAAATTGCGTAGCGCACACAATTACATTTCAACAGTACGTCCGTTACAGTTCCACTTGCACTCGCAATTACGTACACTACTCCGATGCACGTGCGCAGTCCGTCCCCTCACTGGGCGCTCCTCACAGCTGCTCGCCAAGAACTGAACTGAACTCGCCAACTGCAGCCCCATTTTTATAGGGATATAGCTGTTTCTCGAAGTCTCGCGTTTCAGTGAATCACCGCGAAGGTTCCAGACGGCAGGGGAAGGGGAAAGAGATGACCAGTGATGTTTTTCCAACCATTCCTTTGTTAACGCTATAAGACCAATGGGTAGGCGAGTCCGAATGCCTCCCGTCTGGCCCTACTGCCGGCCGGTTCTATAGGGAGCTCCGACGTTCGGGTGACACTGCTCCCTCCTCAAAGCTGGTCGTCCCGAACAGCACCATCGTACCGCGCCAGGCGATCCAAGTGTACCACCAACATCTTCCCTCGGGGAACCTTCTGGATGCGGTAGACCACGTCGTTAATCCTCTTCACCACTCGGTACGGTCCTTGCCATGGCTGCTGGAGCTTCGGGCAGCGTCCCTTGGTCCGGGTAGGGCTGTACAACCAAAGCGGGTCACCTTGCTGAAACCCTTGGCTGTTGGTTTGCCTGTCATACCGGGTCTTCATGCGGTCGCTCGCCTTGTGGATGTTCTGGCGAGCCATCTCCTGCATGTCGTGGATATGGTCCACCAGATTCTCCACATACTCAGTCGCTGGCTGTTTCGCTTCCGGAGGGCTACCAAAAGCTTGGTCACATAAAGCTGGATGGCGCCATCCCAGGGGTGGCGTGTGTAGACGAGCGGTAGGCCAGCAAGAACAGTGGCACCTTGACGTCCCAGTCTCGCTGGGGGCTGGCCACAACCTTCCTCCGGTATTCCTGTAAGGTCTTGATATACTTTTGGACCATGCCATCCGACTGGGGATGTAGAGGCTTTGTGCTGGTCTTGTTTACCCCAAGTCTTGCTAGTGCCTCCTTCATCAGGTTGGACTCAAATTTGGTGCCCTGGTCGCTCTGGAGCTCCAACGGCACCCCAAAACGGCAGAACACTTGCTCCACGAGGCAGTCTGTGATTGTCTTTGTCTCTTGGTTCGGGATGGCATACAACTACGGCGACTTGGTGAAGTAGTCCACGACCACCTTCAGGTACTTGTTGCCTCGGTCGGACATCGGAAATGGTTCAGCTATGTTGACGGCGATCCGTTCGAATGGCGCTCCGACGTTATACTGCTGCATGCGAACCCGGCTCCTAGTCTGGGGGCCGCGGCTTGCTTCGCACACGCGACATTGACGGCACCATCTCTCAGCGTCTGCTTGAAGCCTCAGCCAGTAGTAGCGCTGCCGCACTTTGTCAATCGTTCGGTTCGCTCCCAGGTGTCCTCCTGAAGTACCGGCGTGCACTTCCTGCAAGACTTCCTGGACCTTACTCCGGGGAAGTAGCAACTGTTCTCTTTGCGTCTTCCAATCGGGTGATTCCCATACCCGGAACAGCACGCCCTCTCTGGTCTTCAGCGAGTCCCTTTGGACCCAGTACGACTTGTAGGTAGCGCTCCTCGGTGCGATATCCTCCCAGGTTGGTCTCGTCCCTGCCTCCACTTCCCTCAAGAGTGGCCCCAAGTCTGCATCCGCCAGCTGCTCCCTCCTCAGGCCTGCGCAATCCCATCCATCCGAAGGCACTGCCGTGACTACTCTAGCTGCTGCGGAACGCTCTTTCTTCTCCACTCTTGTGCACTGGCCGCACTCTTCTGGACAGGGTCTTCGGGACATAGCGTCTGCGTTACCGTGGCTCTTCCCTCTGCGATGTTTCGAGGTGAAGTTGTACTCCTGCAGCCTCTGAACCCAATGTGCTGTCTGGCCTTCCAGGTTCTTAAAGCTCAATAGCCAGGTTAGGGTGGAATGGTCAGTCCTCAGGTGGAATGGCTGACCGTACAGGTACTTGTGGAAGTGCTCCAAGGTCTTCACTACCGCCAATAATTCGCGCCAGGTGACGCAGTAGTTCTTCTCTGCCTTGGATTGCGTCTTACTATAGTAGGCTATCACCCGCTCATGGCCGTACTGGATCTGTGATAGGACGCCTCCAATGCAATGGTCGCTGGCGACGGTGTCCACAACGAAGGCGCCACATGATTGTGGAAATGCCAAAATTGCAGCACTTCACCTCGCTCCTCGCGGGGACAACCACGTCTTCGTTCAAGATGACCCTGCAGATTCCAAGGGGCTCTTCGTGTTGACGGAGTATAACCTCTTCTCCTTTGAGCCGCAGGACCTTCCTGACGACGTCGACCGTCGCCTCGTGGCTCCTAAGGGCATCCAGTCCCAGAATCACCTCCTCAGCCACCTTCGCGACGAATACCCACAGACGTACGGCCCTCATTCCCAAGGTCAAATTTAGCAGGGCCTCCTTCTCCACAGGCAAGGTGTCACCCGCCGCCGTGAAAAGTTGGTATGGTTGGATCGGATTCCTCGTCGGCAAACCCATGGCCACGTCAGGTCTGATGATGGTCACGGCCGCCCCGGTGTGCACCAGCACGCGGCACGGCTTTCCTCTTACCCAACCGTCCGCGATGAGGCTGTGATCCATCCGCCGGCTGACGGCGAGCTATGTCACTCGGGGAGATGGTGTGGACGGCGCCAACGTGCTCCTCGTCACGCCGGGCCTTACTTGCCCTTCCTGGTGGCGGCAGACGAGCTCCAAGTGTCCGGGCTGTCCAAACACCCAACACAGGCCACTAGGTCTTCGCCGACGTCCCTCGGCTGGTCTCCAGTCTCCGGTATAGCGGACACTCCTCGTTCTTGACGTCGAGACAGCTGTTACCTTAGCGGCCTCCATCTTTAATGCTGCTTTTAGCGCCTCGTGGATGGTTTTATAATCGCCGAGCATTAGGTGCTGCCGATTACATACGAGTACAATTACGCAGCGCACACAATTACAATTCACCAGTTCGTCCGCAATTACGTACACTCCTCTGATGCACGTACGCCGTCCCTCCCCCCAGTGGGCGCTCCTCACGGCTGCTTGCCCAAGAACTGAACTCGCCAACTGCAGCTCCCTTTTTACAGGGATATCGCTGTTTCTCAAAGTCTTGCGTTTCAGTGAATAATCGCGAAGGTTCCAGATGACTGGGGGAGGGGACAGAGACGGCCAGTGATGTTTTTCCAACCATCTCTTCGTTAGCGCTATAAGACAAATGGGTAGGCGTGGCCGAATACCTACCGTCTGGCCCTAATGCCGGCTGGTTGTATAGGGAGTTCCGACGTTCGGGTGACAATAGCATCCTACCATGCACCGCTGAGACACCCACCGACACTGCTACCCTGAAAGACACCACCAAATGAAAGATGTTATGAGATGATAATGGAGATGAAATGGAGGGAAAGGAGGTTCGGAGGATATAATTAACCTACCCAGCATGCACCTAGCGACCCAAGAAAACACCCAATATACCATGGGTCCGATAGGTCGGGCACGGGAATCGAACCTGGGCCACCCGAATGCGGGCCACAGACAAAACCGCCTGAACCATCCCACTCAGTCCACGAGAGACCTCATCCGAGCTGATCTGAACCTCATGAAGTTCCTAGCGAACCATTGAGAGAGATGTAGAGGTTTCTGGTTCAGA
>CM060947.1:79487797-79680297 GCA_030765055.1 Mantis religiosa
GCCCGCCTCGGTAGCGTGGTGGTAGCGTGTCTGCCCCACGTTCAAGAGGTCCTGAGTTCGAATCTCGGTCAGGGTGATATACCTGGCTAAGTTTTTTTCCGCGGTTTTCCCATATCCTTCAAGACGAATGTCGGGTGAGTGTAAGCTCCATGGAACCTGGACTCATTTGAGCATCATTTCACCCAATTCATTCACCGTCCGATATGACTTAACGTTGGTGGACGTAAATTAAAAAAATTTAACATTTTTTATTATTGGTAAGTAGTATAGGATTGGGAGTTTCAGCACAGTGTAGATAAGATGCTGAACTCTCCTCTGTGTTAATATATGAGTGATGTAGAATGCTCATTGATTTAGAACTCTCCTATATGAAAATCGAGTTGTAAAAGAAGGGGAGTGTTGGCGTAGTGCCGTTCTCCCCTGTACAGTGAGATGTGTTTGAGGGTGGGGTGATGATGATGGTGATTATGTGTGTGTGTGTGCGTGTGTGTGTGTGTGTGTGTGTGTGTGTGTGTGTGTGTGTGTGTGTGATGTGTGATGGGTGGGTGGGTAACGGGGTTCCGGGGGTGTTTGAATTAAATGTGAATTCTTTTTTATGTGTGTGTGCTTAAACTCTCATGTATGAATATCGAGTCTAGGGTTCGATATGGGGTTCGGGGAGGGGCGATGTTTGAATTAAATGTGTTGATAGTAATTCTTCGATGTCTGTGCTTAAACTCTCATGTATGAATATCGAGTCTAGGGTTCGATATGGGATTCGGGGAGGGGCGATGTTTGAATTAAATGTGTTGATAGTAATTCTTCGATGTCTGTGCTTAAACTCTCATGTATGAATATCGAGTGTAGGGTTTGATATCTATTACGTTTAGTGTATGATATATGATGCAGTATCGTTAATCTTTAGATAAAAGAATATCGAGAGAATGATTAGCTATGTGTACTGGGAGAGATTTATGAAAATAAATGTAATAAGACATTCTGGTAAGGGGTTTTCCCTATCCAGAATCTAACCTTGAGCTACGTATCCAAGAGCGATGTAAAGGTTAAGAAAAGGTTAAATTCCATTCCCACATCGAGGTATGAGAAAATATAAATCTGTTCCACATTGAAGTATAAGAATGGAAATGTAAATCTATGTGAGAGGGTCTCATGACAAAGAAATGTTCCCTCTAAGCATGATAAAAGTGGTACATAGCAAATGCAAATAAAAATAAAAGCACTATCCATCTCTTTAAGAATGATAAAAAAATATTGAGAGAAAAGTATAAGAATGCAAATGTAAATCTGTTTGAAAGGGTTTTCATGATAAAGGAACGCACCCTCTTAGCACGAGAACCTAAAAAGAATATTCCCTCTAAGCATGATAAAAGTGGAACATAACATCGAAAATAAAATAAAAGCACTAACCATCTATTTAAAAATGATTAAGGTAACGAGAGAAAAGTATCTCATCTTTAAGTATATATGAGTAATACAAAACTGATCAATCAATATGATAATATATATACGCAAGTAGGGATCTATAGTGTAGATATCCTAACTATCCATGGCAAGATATCACCCTCCATATAAAAAAATTGTCTAGAAAATCTCCCCTCAGTATTACGAATACTCCACTGAACTACATCCCTCTTGGTATGTGGGTCAGAGAAAAAAAAGAGTTAATCTCTCCAGACTGGTGACAGGGATGGTCAAAACATTCCTATTGCTGTAGCAAAGTCTAATTTTGTCAAATAACGTTAGGGAAAAAATAATATATTTTAAAATTAAATGAATGAATCTATATATTTGTATGAATGATGAAACAATACTATAAATGTGTTAGTATACCAAATGTAAAAAAATCAAATGTTCAGAAAAATATATTTTGTACAAGTATGTGTGTGTAAAGAAATGTGTAACTATATCCCCCCCTCCAAGATGTAGGGAACGAATCACAGTTAGTGTGCGCACGCAACATGGTGTTTGGGAAGGAGAGATACGGTGGAGGGGGTGTAAAAAATGCTGGATCTATATAAAGTTTAAACTATGATAATAAAGTTACTAGTAATATGTTTTAACTCATAACGTAGTCACAACAACTTTAAAGTCATAGTGTAATATGTAGACAGTAACAGCTCTCCCGGAAGGAGGAGGCGGAGCCTCTCTCAATAAATACCCCGGTACGGATGAGTGAGGAGGCAGTCGATTCTCTGGAAATATGGATCCTACAGGTAAGATTGAAAAGTTGTATATTGTATTTCATTTTTTATCTCTGTTTACGAAGAGTGTTGAAGTAATACTGATTCGTTTGTGCTTATATGTTTGTTTCAGATCATGAGATGCTCCAGCTAAATCAACTAGCTGAAGGTGGAACACATCTTCCCACAAAGAAACTACGTGAATTAGATCAGTCCGTTCAACACATCATTCGATCCGTCAAAACCGTGAAGACCAGATATGGTGAACGGGTTGTCGTCGAAACATCAGAATTCCAAGTCTTCCTCCCGGAGAGATTCAAACACATGACCGCAGCGCAGAAAGATCTACTAAACCGTGGTGACTGCATACTCCAATACCATGGCGAGGAAACTCTAGAAAGTGGTTTCAAACGACATAAATTGTCTTTTTTAAGCAGCCCGTAATGTCGTCAAAAGGTGAGCATAATTATTGAATAAAATTTCATAAAAAAAAGTGATAATGTAGTTACTTGCATGTAAATGTGAAATCGTACATGTTGTATTAAAACTTAAAGTGTTAATTATCGCACGTCATGTAGTATTAGTAATTGAGATTGAGTGAACGTTGTAGGGTTAATTTTCATATGTAATAATTACGTGCATGTGAATATCGTAGTTCAGTTACGTTATTTCACATGCATGTTAGTTATGTTTTGTTTGTTACACGTAAAAGTAACGTTGTAGGTGAAAAAGAACGTTAATTTATATGTGTAAAAACGTACATGTGAATATCGTAGTTCAGTTACGGTATTTTACATGTATATGGTTTACATTGTGTGTTTTATCATTTATGTAAGGGAAAGAGCATTACGTAAAACAGTTACATACTATCTGAATATTGTAGTTACGTGATGATAGCAATAATTGAAATCTCTGTGTAAAATACATAATCATTATGTAAATATTTTCATATGTAAAAGTTACATGCATGTGACGTTCTATGTAAAGTATAGAGTTTACGTAAAATTGAGATTCAGACATGTAAAAGTTATTAACATGTATGTTATTTCTGTCACCACCTTACATACATGTAAATCAATGTTCCCGTATGTAAAGTTAATCGAATGTTGTAATTACTTTTCAGAAACGGCGACAAGATGCTCCGATAGTGCCACTGGACAACCCTCGATTCAGCAAGATGAAACCCGTCTGAACGTGATCCAGGCTGAACGCTTACAATGTATTCACAGTGAGTCAGCATTCAAAAACAGATTATGTACCTACGAAATTCACAACTGTGTTAATATACTTGACCCCGTCATATTCTTAGCAGAATGCAAACCTTTAATTTTGAATGAAATTGATAAGGGCTTAAACATGTATAAATCAGGTCTTAAGATAGGATCCTGTTTATCCTGTCAATATGTCATAATATCACAAGAGAGCGATAATATTCATACATTTAACTTTAACAGTAAACTTCAGGTGATATTGCAATCTACAGATAAATCTATATGGTATGAAGAGAAGATTGTACAACCTATACTAGATCATATGGATAATTTTGAATCGCGTACCAGTTCAAAAACTTTATACAGTATTGAGAAATTAACAATATATGTGACACAATACGATTCATTGAATGCAGGGATGTATACTGAATTACCCGACTTTATAAAATCGAAGAGAGCTGTTATTAACATTCGTAATACTCATAAATATTGCTTTGCATACTGTCTGTTAGCATCCAAATACCCAGTAGAACGTAACAAGAATCGACCCACGTCCTATAAAAGATATGATTTTCGTAAAGAATTTAACTTTGAGAATATAACATTCACCGTATCATTGAAAGATGTAGAAAAATTCGAGAATCAAAATTCAAATATTTCATTAACGATATACGGTGTTGAAAATAAATCGATTATTCTCTTATATCAACCAAGAGAGATAAAATCACATCATGTTAATCTTTTAATGTATAAAAGACATTATTGTCTGATAACAGATTTATCACGTTTGCTAGGAAAGCAGCTAACTAAACATAATGGGCGAAAATGGTTATGTAACAATTGTAACTTGTATTTCACATCAGAATCACGTTTAAATAGCCATAAAAAACGGTGTATGATGAATCAAATTATCAGAATGCCCGAGGCTGGTAAAACTGATCTCGTTGAATTTAACGCATATTCGAAATGTCTAAAAGTTCCATTCGTGGTTTATGCAGACATAGAATGTATCTTACGTAAGGTAGATTCGTGTCAAGATGTATCGAGTAAAAGTTGATACGTACCACTCGTAAACATGAAGCATATGCAATTGCATTACATTTGGTCTGTAGTTATGATAAAAATTTAACACGTTTCAAATCATTTGAAGGTCCATATGCAATTGAAAATTTTCTTAAAGAATTAACGTTAATTGCAAATCAGGTCATTAATATATATGCTAATAAAATTGAAATCAGTATGAGAGATGTGGATGAGCTAGAATATTAAAATGCAACACGATGTCACATATGCAAACGTGAATTTCTTAACTCGTGTATAAAGGTTCGTGATCATTGTCATTTGACTGGAAGTTACGTTGGCCCAGCCCATAAGCACTGCAATTTAAATAGGAAAATGCCAGGATTCATACCAATATTCTTTCATTGCTTGTCAAAATACGATGCTCATTTCATAGTAAAGAAACTAGGTTACGATACGGAACCTATCAACTGTATTGCACAAACTTCTGAAAATTACTTATCCTTTAGCAAAAGATATACAAATTCGAATGGAATGAGTATATATCTAAGATTTCTGGATATCTATCGTTTTTTGGATTCAAAACTTAGTAACCTTTCGGATATGTTAGAATCAGATGATTTTCATTATACCAATAATACGTATACGAATCCTTTGCATAGACAACTGATGAAACGCAAAGGTGTCTTCCCGTACACGTATGTGGATTCTATAGAAAAATTATACGAGAATAGTCTACCATCCAAACATCAGTTTGATCATGTAAGCGATGAGGATTATAGTGATGCTAGAACGGTATGGAATGCATTCAATGTTAAAAATCTGGGTGAATATTTAAATATATATCTTAAGTGTGATACGTTAATACTAACGGATGTGTTTGAACGCTTCCGTGAATTAAGTATCGGTTTGTACGGACTCGACCCGTGTCAGTATTACACACTTCCCGGATTAGCCTATGATGCAATGTTAAGAACGACTGGTGTACAGATTTCATTATTAACAGATAAGACTATGTTAGATTTCTTCGAAAAAGGAATACGAGGTGGAATTTGCACTGTGTCCAAACGGTATGCAAAGGCGAATAACAGATACATGATTCGCTACGATAACACTCAACCAACTAATTATTTAATGTACGTCGACTGCAATTATTTATATGGATATACAATTGAAAATAATAGCTTACCATACACTGATATAAGGTGGCTAACTGATGCTGAAATTAAATCAATAGATTTTATGTCTATTACAAGTGATTCTGACGTGGGATATGTGTTGGAAGTAGACTTTAAATATCCACAGGAACTTCATGATAAACAAAATGATTTGCCATTATGCCCTTTGAATGAAATCGCGCCAGGTGATAAGTATACAAAATTGCTAACAACATTGAATGATAAAAATAAATACGTATTACATTATCTCAATTTTCAACAATGTGTTAAACTTGGTTTGATTCCATTACGTATACATAGAGTAATAGGTTATAAACAATCTAACTGGATAAATCCTTACATTGAACTCAACGCTCGTAAACGTATTGAAGATAAGACGAAATTTGGCCAAAATCTATGGAAGTTAATGAATAATTGTGTTTATGGAAAATTTATAGAGAATGTAAAACGTTATAATTCATTTCATTTAGCTACCAGCTGGAAACTAGCGCGTAAATTGTTAGCTCGACAAACGTGTATAAGGTACGTGATTTTTGATGAAAATTTAAAAGGTATAGAATTGGTCAGAGATGAAATATTGATGAATAAGCCAATATACATAGGACAAGCAATCCTGGATCTATCCAAGCATAAAATGTATGATTTTTATTATGAAATACTGAAGAAAAAATTGAAAGATGTAACTTTAATCTATACGGACACGGATGCTTTTCTCTTTGAATCTAGCTGCGATATATATGAATTTATTAAAAACAATATACATTTATTCGATACATCGAATTATCCAATGGATAATGTGTATGGTATTCCGTTAGCAAATAAGAAAATTTCAGGATTATTCAAGGATGAGCTAGCCGGTAGAGTGATGACTGAATATGTGGGGTTGAAATCAAAATTATATTGTTATCGATATGATACTGAAGTGATTAAAAAATCAAAAGGTGTAACAAAAGATTCGATGAGATTCATAACCTTTGAACAATATCTCTCATGTATTACACATCCTGACACGATACATCGAAGCATGCAGACATGTTTCAGAAGTTATAAACATAATGTTCATACCATTGAATCTAATAAGGTTGCTTTAAGTGGTATCGATACAAAACGATACATTCCCGATAATTCATTTTCAACATTAGCATGGGGACATTATGCTATAGAAAATTGTCAAGTGTATTTTTTTTTTCTTTTCTCAATAAAGCATAGATTCAACTGAGTTAAAAGGTATTACGATAATAACATATTACTGTATTTCAAAAAACAAAATAATTGAGTTTCAAGTATAATTGTAAAGTGTGTTACAACTGAGTTAAAAGGTATTACTAGACACATGATAATAACATATTACTGTATTTCAAAAAAAAAATAATTGAGTTTCAAGTATAATTGTAAAGTGTGTTACAACTGAGTTAAAAGGTATTACTAGGCACATGATAATAACATATTACTGTATTTCAAAAAACGAAATAATTGTGTTTCAAGTATAATTGTAAAGTGTGTTACTAATTACATGATAATAACATATTTACTTCATTTGAAAGATAACGTGTTTCTTTTTTTTATGTTTACGTTAGGGGGGAAGGAATATTTTTTCCTATTCATGTCGTTTTGAAATGTTAGATAGCAGAAATCAATGTAACCTTATTGATCTCTACAATTAAATGTTAATTCAACTATAATCATGTATGATTTTTTATTAAAATATATTTACTAATTATATCAAAATGTTATTATCATGTCTCCGTTAAGGGGTGAGGGGGGATTTATATATAGTCAATGTGAATTAGCATGTACAAAGGCTCTTATTTCAGCTATAATCATGTATGATGTTTGTTTAACGTATATTACTAATTACTTCAAATTGTAATTATCATGTTTACGTTAAGGGTAGGTGAATTTATATATACTCAATGTGAACTAGCACGTACGTTATGTTAAAATCTCTACAATTAAATGTTAATTCAACTATAATCATGTATGATTTTTTAAAAAAGTATAAAAATGTTATTATCATGTTTAAGTTAAGATGTGAATTTATATATAATCAATGTGAACTAGCACGAACGTTATGTTACAGAAGATATCAGGAATCAATGTGAACAAAAAAATAAAAAAACACAATATATCATTAAAATTATATTTCTTTATTGAGTTGTGTGTTTTTTATTTATACAATGTCCACCTCATTAATCCATTCACGGGTAGGAAATCCTAACCATTTCACCAGAATCCTATCACCAGGTCGTCTGATAATCCTTTCAACTAAATACGTTTCTGGATATTGAGTTTTCTGTAATTCATAACCGTAGAATGCTCCTTCAATCAGTTTACCCTCCAGATCCTCGATGAGATAGGTCAATGGATGTGTCCTTTGCACTGTACGTATCCTAAAGACTTCAACACTCCAATTTGGTAGATAACCTTTCTCCATAACACCTTTATGCTTAGAAATCCTCACGTAGTCACCAACACGATGAAGTCTAGATCTTCGCTTCTCACGCAGACTTCTATCATATTTGTATACACTGAGGAGGAGAGAATTATCACGAACTTCTACAGGCTTCATACGAATCGTTCGATGGTAAGTATTATTGTATGTATGAATAATTCTAGGTAGTATGTTTATCCATTGATATGAGCCTTGAACAATAAATTCCTTATGCAAATTCAGTTTGATCGTTCTTATTAAACGTTCCACTGCAGCAGCCTTAACGTGAGTGAATGTACTGTAATGATTAATATTATTACGATTCATTAGTTCGCGGAAATGTTTATTGTAAAACTCCCTTCCATTATCAGATTGAACATTCTTCGGAAACGATTCCATTTCATTCAATATCTCCTCCATAGCAGTCGAAACGTTAATACCACTTTTATCACGTAATGGTCGTGCATAAGCCATCTTGGAATAAAAATTGCATGCAAGAAGAATATACTTATAATTCCTATTGTCTCTTGCATAATTAGACATGTCCATAAGATCTATTTGTACTAAATCGTTCATTCCTTTGCTTATGATCTTACGACGTAAAAATCGTCTTCTAGCTGGTGCATGTAACTCGGTTGCAATGCGACGTTTTATCATGCTATAATTTTTTAAGTTTTAAGTTCTGTAATAATTTCTTCTATCTCGGGTGAGTGATTCAAATTACCTGCATCCCTCGACGCAACTAATAATCTTAATCTGTTTATTATTTCATTCGGATCGTTCCAGTAGACGTAATCTAAGTTTCTCTGCGGTACATGTTCTTTCCAACGTAAACCAAATCCAGTTCGATTACTAACAAGGTCACGAATGATATGACGATACTTGAACCCTCGATTTGCTCTTAAACGTCCATCTCTTGAATAGCCGTGTCTGTAAACTTGAGTATTCTGTAAGATTTGTGAATACACGTCTAAATCATCATCTGTGTACCATGTCTTGCGAGGTAAACGTTTAAATAATAATTCATATAAGCCTGCTGTGGGTTCATACGTTTCTGTTCCTATCTGAACACCATCAGATTTAAACACAACTGTCTTGTTACCCAATTTATACTCATTATCCTCGTAACGTATGCCGTAAGTATTATCCATGTCACTCGAACTAGCAGTTCGAACCTTGTGTAGATACTTTGACACGAGATCAGATCCGTTAGCATCATCTGAAGTTTCGTCGTCGTCGTCGTTGTCTTGGTGTGCTTTCGCTATTACTTTCAATGGTTCGGTTACAGGTTGAAGAACTTCAGACATGACTCGTTGCGTTTCGAATTTCATTCCTTTGAGAGAACGTAACTTTTCTCTTATTGCCCTACTGTGACGGGCAATGGATTCCTTAAGTCTTATAGCTTCAGCATCCATATCGAAATGAATGTATAATTAATCAGCTACTGCTAATTTATATGAAACTATCAGTTCTATACTTAATATATGACCATCTTTAGCACGTCCGGCTGGCGCTGTAAACGATAGAATATCGCCAGTTTCAACTCTTACAGGATATCTTTCAACTAATCTTCCGTTTATTGCAAACAATGTATCATTTACAGCATGCGGATGTACCGATGATACAATAGAACACGAGAGTACACTTCCATTTCCAGGAACTTTATAGTATTCGAGTCCCGATGTTAACGTATACCTTAAAGAGGGACCTCGAAACGGACGTGTTTGCAATGAAATTATGAGTTGTGCTTTCAATTGTTGTAACATAGTGTTTACAACATTTCTCATTCGTGTTTTCATAGTATGAATATCATTATTTATAGTGATTAGTTTATTATCAAGTTCCGTTTGTCGTGCGGTTAGTTCTTTCACTTCTTGTTCTACAGCTGTAGTAATAGTCTCGCTAGCGGAGGTGATTGTTCTAGTTAACTGACTTTGTAATTCATTCTGTTTCCGTGTAATAGTATCGGCAATGTTTGCTATAGTCTCAGTTAAACCCGTTTGCAATTCATTGTGTTTCTGTATAAAGAAATGATTAACATAACTCATGGTGACTGCATCACTATCATCTATCGGGTCGGCTAAATCCTTCAATCTCTTCATTCGAAATGATAGAGTTTCATTAGAGTCGTGAATTGGAATCCTATCATCTACATATTTTTTATTAGGAACGTCGTGTTCGCGAAGGGGTTCCAACAGCGTTTTCATTCTTATACCATCCAGAATGACATTATTCTCGGAATCACGTTTAAATGCATGTTTACTTATGTACTCCATTAAATTGTTGTATTGGATGTCGAGCGATTTTTGTATGTGATCCCTAAGCATAGCTTCAAACTCGCCCATACGCTGATACGAGGTCTGCTCGCTGAAGATCTGCATTCGATTCTCGACGTCAGCCGTATGCGTATCCACATAACGTTTAGTCGATGCATCGTCACCTTCTTCAGGGTCGTGAATATTGCACAATCGCTTTCCCTTGAATCGATAGTTTCCCGATCCATCTCTAGTTATGATATATCGATTGAACACACCCCTAGAGGGTATGATTTTTCGGGATCCGAACCTGTCGATACTCATTGCTTAAGTGATGGATTATTCTATTTATTCATTCTGATAAAGCGATCAAAACCGTGACGGTAGCGTCCCTCGTTCAGTGGATATTCTGGTACTATAACAACAAAGGATCGTTCATCACTCTCCCATATATGTTTACACATATCCTTAAATTCATCATAGGACATATCGGTATTTACATAATCTTCGTATATATGTTTTAAATTAAGATTATCCTGTCTAAAGAATACAATCATATTTGCATTATCTCTAATTAAATGTTTAGGTACTTTAGCATATGATTGTGCTAAATATATAGCATCGACATTACGATGTCTACCCATAATGTAATATGAAGCTATCTTACCCTGTTTCTCATTTATCACGTCATCAAATACGAATATCGAATTTTCTCTAGCATCCGACGTTTGAATCACTTTATCGCCATCATCGAACGTAAATACACCTATATCGGGTATAGTTTTCAGTAACCTGAGTAAATATCGATATTTAGGTTGTTGCATCGATTTCGAGTATATGTAGAGGTTTTCGAATCTCAGACCATTCTCGTGAATAAGCAGGTTGAGTAAAACGTTCGTTTTTCCAGCATTTGAACTGCCCAGTATGAGCGCTCTAACGTTACTCGGAAACAACGTACCGTGTCGTCCTTTGCGAATGTCATCCTCGAAATCTAACACCTGTATGGGTAGCGTACACTTTTGCTTTACTATCTCCATATCGCGACTAATACTTATAAAGCATAAGTTTTGTCTTTTATTTCGTTCGTGATAAGGGCAATCTATGTCTTTACTGGAATTAGCCAATCGTCATAGGAATCGTATACTTATAAAGAGCACGTTTTGCCTTTTTATTTCATAGTGAGACATGCGCTCTACACGTGCACGCAAAGGTTCGGGAATTCTTAATTCCTTGATTAATTCATTACCATTTGAGGCACATTTACCGGGTTATCGTTTCTGCGGTCCCGGAACGAAACTACATAAACGCTTGCAGAGGGGTGACTTACCGGTGAACGGGTTAGATTCAGCGTGTCTCGATCACGATCGGGCTTACGCAGAGAGTACTGATACAGAATCTCGTCGTCTAGCCGATAAGGTGTTGGTAGAGAAAGCTTGGAGACGTGTAAAGTCTGCCGACGCTTCTTTGGGCGAACGACTTGCAGCTCGACTTGTGACTACACTTATGAAGGGTAAATTTGCAGCGGGCGCTGGTATGCGTAAACGTCGCAACAAGAGAGGTGGTTTCTTACCTTTGCTACCACTTTTAGCAGCTCTAGGTGCAGCAGGTGGTCTAGCTGGAGGTGCTGCTCAGATTGCTACGGCTGTCAATAAGAAACGTTCGGATGCAAAACAACTTGCGGAATTAACACGTCACAACGAGCGCATGGAATCTTTGGCTCAGGGCAAAGGTCTTCGCCGTAAGAGACGTCGTAAGGGTAGAGGATTGTATCTTCGATCAAAAAACTCGGGGCGAGGCCTATATTTATCCCGGAAAAAGCCCTGAGTGCTAACGAGATCGATTCGTATGCACGACGTCTACACATTCCACATTTTAGAGGTGTCTACATGATCGATAAACTACCTCCACGTCCTCGATACTATGAGAGAATAGTAGTGAATCTGGATACATCAAATAACCCTGGTACACATTGGGTTGCTGTACGTAAGGACGGTGATGTTGCCTACTACTTTGACAGTTTCGGCGATCTGAGACCTCCGGAAGAGATAGAAACGTACATTTCGGGTGTCAAGCTCCTATATAATACGACGAGATTTCAAGAATTCGATTCTGTGATTTGCGGTCACTTGTGCCTTCAGTTTCTCCTCGATGAGTTACACGATCACCGTGAGTGGTAGTGATACCAGCTTCTCTACATTTCTAAATCCACCGTTACATCTGAATCCTAACGGACATTACGAGATAGCTCTATTGAATTTTGAGACTTTTTACTCGATTCCGAATGTGGACGAGAGTAATAATCTATTCCATTACGTTCGCGATGGAAAAGTCGAACGTATAGTAATTCCACCGGGTACTTATGAATTGGATGATATCGCCAGATTGATCAAGGATGCTCTCGACATCGGTGACGACTTTATTCTACGTGCTAATAATAACACCATGAAATCAGAAATTCAATCTCCCTATATTATCGACTTTAGTCGTGAGAGATCTATTGCTCCTCTTCTCGGTTTCACCTCTAAACAGAGGGTACCGGCAAACGTGCTGACCGAGTCTAATGATTTGGTTAACATATTCAAGGTCAGCATCATACGTATCGAGTGTAGTCTTGCAACGGGATCTTTCATCAATGGTAAAAGTGGTCATTCTCTGTATGAATTTTTCACATCGGTGCCTCCAGGTTATCATATCTCGCAGGAACCATCAAGTCCTATATATTTACCAATCATCGATACGAATCTCATTGATCATCTCGACATTAGAGTGGTAGACCAGAACGGCGATAAGTTAGATTTCAGGAACGAAACCATCACTGTACGATTGCACATACGTCGTAATGGGTATAAGTTTTAAGAGACGATGCTATATTAAAAAACATCTCTCGAGATTGAACTCTACTCGATCATCGACCCGCAAGCTAATCACATCGTCTAATCGAAAATTTCTCGCTAACTTAGGCTTCAAGGTTCTATGATGGATGTGTTGGACGTGACCGGGATTCCGACCTTTGATGATAAGATCAGTAAGGAGGAAGAACACGTATTCCTACCGTACAATACGTCAGCTCTCGATGTGAACGATGAAATTAGAATTCCATGTCAAGCTGAAGATTTGTACACGCTTCCTGGTAGAAGTTATCTCTACATTGAGGGGACTCTCACTAAACCCGACGGCACCGTCGCCACATCGAAATTGAGTAACAATGCTATGGCATTCCTATTCGATGAGATTCGTCTGGATATGAATGGAACGACTATTGATAGAACTAGGAATCCGGGCATTTCATCAACGATGCGTAACTATGCAGCACTGAATGAACTGGAATCGAATCGTTTACTAAATGCTGGATGGATCTATCCAGGAGGTGTGGTAGACATCCTGAATACATCGAATGGTATCTTCAATGCTATCGTTCCTCTTTCGATGTTGCTGGGTTTCGCCGACGATCACAAGGAGGTCATACTTAATAGCAAGTTTGAACTTATTCTCATTAGTTCTAAGGATTCTAATAATTGTATCATTGGAAACGATCCTACAACCATACAACTAACTAGACTTGAATGGAGGATGCCTGTACTTCGACTTTCAGATTCTGAACGAGTTGATAAACTTAAACTCGTCAAATCGGATAAACCTCTACACGTCGCATTTCGAACCTTGGACCTTCACACTCAACCTGCTGTACCTCAAACTAAAGCGTTCACATGGAATATTGCAACCACGACTAAACTTGAAAAACCACGTTTCGTCATAGTCGGTGCACAAGTGGATAGATTGAATCATCTCGCTAAGGATGCCTCTCTATTTGATAATTGTAATATCACCAATCTGAAACTTTATCTCAACAGTGAATCTTACCCCTATCACGATATGAATTTGGATTTCGCCAATTCGAAATTTGCATCTCTGTATGATCAATATTCCAAATTTCAATCATCCTACTATGGAAAGGAGAATTACCCTCTTTTGAAAAGGAACGACTTTCTGAAATATGCACCGCTATTCGTCATCGATTGCTCTCATCAACCTGAGGATACTGTGACGGGGGCAGTGAATGTCAGATTGGAAGTTCAAGCATCGTCAAATTTTCCTGCACAAACTTCATTATTCTGTTTAATTATTCATGATAAATTATTCACTTATAAACCACTAACTCATGTTGTACAATCTATCATATAGGTGTAATAAATAAAACATTACAAATTCAAATTATCTTTTTATTGGCTTTAACATACATCTCCAATATCCTCTTCCTTGCACTCCTGCTTTTTGCATCATATGAACATAATGATTTATGAATATCATACAACTGATATAAATTTCTTTCAATATATGGAATTAGTCTTTTAAGTCCATTGAATGCAGTACTATTCAGATTTATACTGCCCACATTTAAACATGTATTCACAAACTTTATTTCTTGCATCTTATTCATGTATAACATTATATTAAATGCATATATTATATTTTCACTGTACGGTGCACATGGATGCTTACCATCTTTCAGATACGTATCCAAAACACACAAATTTGACATTATTACCTCCCAATCCTCTTTTGTAATATACACAAACGTATCGTCATGTATGGCTTTAATGTAAAGTGATGGGAGTTCATTGTATAATCCTATGTTCACACGAAAGTCAATGCTGATGGAGATGTCGTTATCGTTCATGCACACCCTATTTACCATCACTCGCAACTTCCTCCTCTACTTCTTCTGCGAAGGGTGTGAAGGGTTCGAACATCATTATGATGAAACTGTCTTGATCGAACGTCTTCTTGGCTTTGACGATTCTCGGTTTGCAGTTCGTCTTCTTCTTTTTCTTTTCTCCTTTCTTACTGGATCTGCGGACATATACGAACTATGTCTCAACATCGTGAATATTTAATACACTTGTTAACGTAAAACTCTTATTATTTTATACTCACTTTTCTATGACTTCCTCCTCGGGTTTCGATGTACCGACATCCTTAAACGGACGATCATTGTACGGACCGCACACATCTTCACCTTGATCCTGTTCGGACTGGCATGCCACATCTTCACTTTGGGCTTTATTGAAATAAACATATTTATCATTAGTTATCTAACACATAACAACACTTTCACGTTAACACACATTTATAATTCTACTTACCCGAGATACACTTTACAATTCTTTCCGCATTGAGCATAAGATGTGATCGAATCATGATGGGAAGGATTCTTGCAAATCACTGGATGCATCTTTCCAGCACACGTTCCATCGTGATGCTCAACCCAATGCTTTTGCAAATCTTCGAAATTGCGTAGATTCTCCCAGAATATGGTATCACTTTCAATGATAGGAGTTGTTGTTCCACTCATCTTGACGTTGCGATGTGAAGTGAGAATGCATTCGTTCCCGAGTGAGCAGATGGGCGATGAAACGTGATCATACCTGTCTCCCCCCTCTCCATCCTATCGTCGATTGTACTTAACGTACGGAGGGTTTGTGTGAAGTGAGGACACGTTCGTTCCCGAGCTGGCGGGACAGGATGAGACCTGTTAATTCGAATTTACTATATTACCGTTTTATCACGTCCACCCCCCTTCCACCCTCTCGGCGCTTGTACTGGAGGAAGACTAGTGTTTATCCTCGCGTACATGAATGGGTATCGAACCGAGGACTCTATGTTCATATATCCTCCCGAGAACTCGATATTCATAGATGAATATTTATACGCCCACACATATACCCATATGCACAAATCTTGAGGAATGACAACACGTCATCACCCTTATACTTCAATGTGGAACAGATTTATATTTTCTCATACCTCGATGTGGGAATGGAATTTAACCTTTTCTTAACCTTTACATCGCTCTTGGATACGTAGCTCAAGGTTAGATTCTGGATAGGGAATACCCCTTACCAGAATGTCTTATTGCATTTATTTTCATAAATCTCTCCCAGTACACATACCTAATCATTCTCTCGATATTCTTTTATCTAAAGAATAACGATACTGCATCATATATCATACACTAAACGTAATAGATATCAAACCCTACACTCGATATTCATACATGAGAGTTTAAGCACAGACATCGAAGCACTAAACGTAATAGATATCAAACCCTACACTCGATATTCATACATGAGAGTTTAAGCACAGACATCGAAGAATTACTATCAACACATTTAATTCAAACTCGCCCCTCCCCGAACCCCATATCGAACCCTAGACTCGATATTCATACATGAGAGTTTAAGCACACACACATAAAAAAGAATTCACATTTAATTCAAACACCCCCGGAACCCCGTTACCCACCCACCCATCACACACACACACACACACACACACACACAATCATCATCATCATCATCATCACCCCACCCTCAAACACATCTCACTGCACAGGGGAGAACGGCACTACGCCAACACTCCCCTTCTTTTACAACTCGATTTTCATATAGGAGAGTTCTAAATCAATGAGCATTCTACATCACTCATATATTAACACAGAGGAGAGTTCAGCATCTTATCTACACTGTGCTGAAACTCCCAATCCTATACTACTTTGGTAGTTTGTAAAAATGAGATTACAAAATGTGGTGATGCGGACCAGTAGAAGATGAGTTATTTGGTTGCGATAGCAACATGAACGGAAAGAGCAGGAATTTTAACTGGCAAAGCGATCTTCTCTAAGCAACTTTCGGAGAAGAAAGACGTACTAGTATTATAGTGCCTCTCCGAGATTGTGCAGAAACAATTTTGATTGCGCATTGAGAATGCACGTCTAGCGTGTGTGTTATAGAATAGTACTTAATTGATACATCAATCATTGTTTGTAAAAGGACAACATTTATATCATTTAAGTTTTATCAGAGATCAGAAGCATTTTATCATAATTAAAACATAATTTTTAAAAGAAAATAATTGTTTGGCCATCCTTCAATAATGCTATTTTCTTCTACTCCGTGCACACACCCAGAGGTAAGATCTCGTGCACCAGCGCAGTCTAGGAAAATCAGGAACCTAACTTCAAGATCGTCTAACAAGGTAATCTTCAAATCATTTCAACATCACTTCCCCATCACCACAAATTTTACCGTCACAAAATGGTGCCACCACGTGGGGCTTCGTGAACATCGCTACTTCCAAGTCAGATTAGCAACAATTTTTTTTCGTTGCAAATATAAGGCGGTATTATTATTGTGACATTTGTTATTCTTGAAACATTTAAGCTAATTGATGGAAATTGATTATTTCCTCACACTAGCCGTCAACACGCTAAGGTGTTAGATAGAGTCAAAATGAAAAATTTAATGCCATGGCCGGAATTTGAACACCGCATCTCCTGATCACCATGGTCATCGTGCCGTACTGACATTAAATTCTCCAATTCACTCATATATATGTATATATAGGCTAAGGATTGGGATTTGAACCACGGATTTCCTGGTTTCCGTCCAGTCGCTCTTAACCATTGAGCTACCATGGCCAACGTGCCATCTACATACGGCTAGTGTGAATAAATTATTAATTTCAATCAACTTAAACAATAAAAGTTTAATCATTAAGCTTGTGATTCAAGTACTTACAATAGTAAGTCGCCACAAACTTTCCATGTCGGATACGAGAACACCTAGTGGTTTACTGGGAAATATAAATATATGAGTCAATTCGATAATTTAATGTTAGGACGGCACGCTGGCCATGGTAGCTCAATGGGTAAGAGCGACTGGACGGAAACCAGGAGCTCCGTGGTTCAAATCCGGGCCGCGGCATTGAATTTTTGATGTTGACTGTCAATTTTTGTATCATTTTATATAAAGGCATCGGTTTCGTTTTGCGTCATTATTTTATCTTTATTGTTCTTTACGTATTGATTTAGTCATTTTAATGCATATTAGTTACACAAGAAGTACTGCATTATTGAACTTTCACTTAAGGATACATTTTAAAGTTTTCCGTTTCAAATATGAAATTAAAACACGTTTGTATATTCTTTACTCGCATTATTTGGAAAAAGTATCATATTTAAAGATTAGCCTGAAAATTCTGACGGTGTATGGTAATTTTATAATTACAGCTGTTATGAATTCGTGTTACAAGCTTGGTTTAAGACTGATCGTTTTTCAAATCTTTTCCCAGTCCGTTTCCTATTGCTTCTATTCTTAATTTGTGTCATGGGCTGTGGTCTGTTTAAACATAGTCAATTTTGTATAAAGCGAATGCAAGCGACTTTACGGTTTTGTGTGGTCTGCTGCAAGAAGCTTCATTCATTGTTCTTCAAACAATTATACGAAAAAAGTATATTATTTGCTCTCCACGTAATAATAAATGGAGTATTCTAACCTAAAATTCAATTTTAGCTGTTATTCTGACCCTTTCCTGAATCCAAATTGGAAAGAAGTTTTAAAAAGATCTCTTTGGGGTTGCGCGCGCGTGTATGTGTGTGTGTGTGTGTGTGTGTGTGTGTGTGTGTGTGTGTGTGTGTGTGTGTGTGTGTGTGTGTGTGTGTGTGTGTGTGTGTGTGTGTGTGTGTGTGTGTGTGTGTGTGTGTTTTGGGGAAGGGGTTGAACGTGTTTGTGTGATACTGTCAATAAAAATCCTCAAAAATAAAAACTAGTTATTAGTATACTTGTTAAATTAAATTCTCCAGCTTCCAAAGATATATAATTAGAGTTCATTGTATCCTCCGAACAAAAATTACTTTTCATAATGTACTATATTTTTTGAAAACTTTATTTTGGAAACTTTCTCTAGCAGTTATGATTAAACAACCATACGTTCAAGATATAATTATGACAAATTAAACGTATATATTGAAGTATCAGTGTATACCCACTGAACTCCTGTTCAATGTAGGTGAAGTTTGCATAAATGTTTAACTGTCTTACTATAAATTCTGTTAAAATACTCAATCGATGGTCAATGCGAAAGTTTTTGTTAAGTTAATCATTTCCAAAATAATATTAGTTCTTATTAGGTACACCTACCAATACTTAAAATATTCTCAAAAGGACTTACTGCTTTTGCCCCCTTGTTTCCTAGGTTATGCACACAGAACTGTATTCCAAACACATCACATTGTGACTAGATCCTATTAAAGCTTAAAGCTTACTTATTCCCCTTCTATCTGTAAGAAAATATGTAATGAATGCAATTCAACAAACGTTATCGTGGTTAACATGAAGGGCTAACACAAAGTGTACGGTGTTGTACAGCTCAGTCTTTCTATTGCTAGTTCCTAATGTAGAAAGTCTCAATGTAAGAGCAAGCTTTGCTTGGAGGCATCCTGTAGGTTTTATGGGGAAATTTAAATACCCATTCCGACAATATTATCTCTTAGCTTCAGGGCAAACATTATTTTGAGATGCTACCTAATTGCTAGTTTAATATCTGATCCATTGTCTACAAAACTCGAAGATATCAGAGTGAACGTTTGAGTATGTAGATGGATTCCTTCTAGTTTCAGATAAACTTTAATTTTGTTTCTCAAAGAAGAGAGCATTTCCCTCAATTATACTATGGTTTGATGCAAACGGTTTAACAACTGCGTTTAAAACATTAAATTAGATACACAATTATGAAGAATTGTTTATAAAACCAAAGTTTAATCTAGCTACCTTGTACAGCTTCATGTCGTTCTTTATGGTCTTGGGGTAAAATGCTATCCTCAGATGAAGGCGATTTTTCCGGATGTAAAATTCCTTAGTGTGGCTTCCTTCGTATAGGAAGTAAAGTCGATGGTCCGACGTTATATATTTACGGCACGTAAAATAACAGACCTGACAAAGGAACTCAGAGTAAAATTAATTACGCCCAGCATATAGAACTTGGAAATCGCAGTAGTTAACGATTAAAAAAATTCACTTATGTAACACATTTTATTCACAGATATAGCTGTTAAAAGTAAACATGGGGAAATAAAACGCTTATATGCTTGCAAATTTTGTAAACAGGTGCTTTAGGCTCAGTCTTACATATTTAACAATACCAAGTTTTAGAGCAAATCTTTCCCTAAAACATAGGCTAATGTTCATCTCTTAACAGCAAAATGCGCAATATTGGTAAGTTTCTTTATCTTCTACCACTTATGTAGTAGGTAGAGAATATATTGCATTCTATCCAAGGATTAAATATTGATAATTCAGCCCAAATGCATAATGTGAAGCGATCTGAATTAAAAGTGTATTAGAAAAAGGCGTGATATGTGTGTGTGAGTGAGTGTGTGAGTGTGAGTGTGTGTATGTGTGTGTATATGTGTGTGTGTGTGTGAGTGAGTGTGTGAGTGTGAGTGTGTATATGTGTGTGTGTATGTGTGTGTGTGTGTGTGTGTGTGTGTGTGTGTGTGTGTGTGTGTGTGTGTGTGTGTGTGTGTGTGTGAATAAGCAGTGCACTCAAAACATAATACGACATTATAAAATGTCCCTCAGCCTACCACTGCTCTGAACATGAAACATTTTTCGAAATACTTTATTTTTACAAAACATCCCTGTAACGATTTTTATTAGAATAAGTATTCTATTATGAAAACTTTACAGGACATATAAAATATTTACCTTGAATCTTATACGAAAGGTCTCAGACGTTCCCCTAATTCCAAATGAATCTAATCACGTACACACGGTAAATATTTAGTAATAAATGAATCCGTAATATGTAAAATTGTACATCCTTTTAAAATATTTGTTTTGAAAATATACTGATGAGCTCACATGAGAAGTTGTTAAGTTAATTTTTTGATAAATCCTGTTAAATACGCGATAAGCCCTCTGAATACCACTGTATTAATGCGTAAAGATTTACCAATCAGAAGATTTTAGATCAAACAAAGTATAACCCTGGCATGTTGAATGGATATCAATTTCCGAAATAAAAGTTGTTAAGTCAGCCTTTTTGAGTTACACTGTGCTACACAAGCTCTTTGATATCAGCTGCTGATACATTTTAAATTAGACATTCAGGTATTAGACATTTTAGACATTCCTCGAGTGCACTTTCAGAAAGCTTATCTGTACTTCCCAATACCAGGAAACTGTTTCATGAATATTGACAGAATTTTTGGCAATATTGAGAAGAAGAAACGACCAATGTATAAAGTTTTAGACCCTTCCACATGGGTAAAACTGATTAAAGATTCCCTATAGTAGCAGCACATTGATTTTGTTTATGCTAAATGTCCACTGACCGATAACAGCGAACATGATGACACTCCAGTTGAAGTTTCTGACTTCAAAGATGCCCTCGGCCATGTCCTTGTAAGAAATGTTCCTGAATTCACTTTAATCTAAGCATGCATTTCCAAAGAGGATGTGTACCAAACGTTCGTCACACAATGTCTTCTACACTTTATCGTCCTCAGTCTCCTTTGAGGACAGGAGTGAGGTAGCAAGCCTTACACAAGGCATGTGATGCTGCAAAAAAACACACCAGATGGGCTTCCAAAGATTAAGAAGTCAAAATATTACAATGTTCGTTCGCTGCTAGAACATGCCCCTCGACCAGAAGGTACCCATTTTCTGACATTATGACCTATGGAAGTGATATAGAAGATGATGTAGTAGAGATGGAGTGATGCTTTGATGACAATATTATTTGTCAATTCATGAAATGCATACTGGATTAGTCCATACTAGATATGTATTGGTGAAAATAAGGTAATAGTTTACCCATGGCTGCATATAAAGTATTGTATGATGGAAAAACTCTAACATTAAGAATCAGAGTAAAGTCTAGTGCCTTAACAACTTTTCATTCACTTAAATTAAAGGTTGTTAAGTCCTAATACTAAAATATCCTGTCACACGTGCTACATGTCAAACCGTGAGAATCACTTCAACACCGTACTTTGTACCTCCAAACCGACCCATCAGATCAAAATCTTTTCTTTGTATCTCTATTTTGGTATTTAAAATTACTTTTAAAAACTTTGAGCAGCTCTACTGCCCAATTTTGCAACATGGACTTAGCAACATATGTTTCTGACCGCTTCAATTATCAACTTGTGTGACATAAGCCATTTCGAGATATTCATAACTATGGGCTCGAACTGTTCAACGCTTTGTCAAAGAGGTCCCGAGTTCGAATCTCGTTCAGGGTAAGTTACATGGATAGGGGTTTTCCGGGGTTTTCCCTTATCCTGATATACGAATGTTGGGTAACTCTATGCTCTATGGATCCCGAACTCATTTGAGCATCACTTCACCTATATCATTTATCGTCCGGTATGACTTAACGATGGAAACGTAAATTACAACAACAAAAAAAAAAAAAAAAAAAAAAAAAAAAAAGCTTTCTGACATTACTTTAAGGACGTGTCAATATCCAAGTGTTTTTCACAAATGTATAGAATTATTCAGTTCAGTTCAATTATTAAGGCTTTTTAATGTGAGGTTATGCTAGATTCATGGTATAAAATGGCAGTAGAAATAGAATTGGTAGAAATGTATTTCTAAAGTGTATTTTAAAATAAAACACAAAAAGAAAAGGAGCTCGGTTTTAAAAATTGCATTACCTAAAATAAATTTTATACTATACTTATACATAGTACAATTATTTGTATAAAAATTCTACTGCTCATCTTCCATAGTTTACACCTTTAGATTTTTCAGAGTTGTTTAGTGTTGTTAGGCTCTTTTTCTCCAGTACCATTTCCGGAATACCATGAGAGTATTAAAATTTTAAACAAACTAGAAACCAATGCACATGTATAGTAAAATATTAAAATATGATAAGCATTATCTTCGACATATTAAATACATCAGTTGTGCTTTTAAGTACCTAATTACCTGCACCTCTTCTGAAATATTTTAGTCGGCATTCTATATTCTTCTAGTATTTTTATGTTTTATCTTACTCACTGGTGAAAATCGGTAGGGAAAAAATATATATACCTGTAATAATAACCAGGAAAATATAAAAGTAAAACTCAGTCTTCAGTAAAGATAAGACACTTATTTAAATGTATCTATCGTAAAAGAAATTTTAAAGTATCTTAGTTCTTCATTAATAAACTTTAGTAGTTGGTTGTTTCACACTACTTCACTTAGTTTTTAATTTTTGAGGTATGTATTAGTCTTGAGAGCAGTTGCTTCTTCAATTTTACATGATTGATAACGAGAAAAGTTTACAAAGTTTATAAAACATTGAAGGGGCACAGTGTCATTCTCTTAGTGATTTCATTTACTGAGAGTAGCTTAGGTGACATGCTTATGCAGTGGCATTATATCCTACGGACGGTGTATTACGACGTAGCTACAACCTGTAGTTTTCTGATCGACCCTTCTGAAACTTGGTAAATACTTGCACTCTTTTATTCTTTACGTTGCCATATAGCAGCTCCAATAGAGAAAACTAACAATTAGTTGATATTTTGTTACTGTTTGGAGAGCCTCGATTAAGGATAGAGAAGAACGGACTCACGATGGTTAAAAACTTCTCGTTTGTAAAACTGTACTAATTTTTCCCTAGTGGAACGACTACTGAAGCATGGGCGACTGCGGGCGGCATATCGGCCACTACATATTCATTACAAAGACCCTGAGTTGGTAAATGCCTCAAGACAACCTGTTGTGTATGGTAAGGACAGATCTTCCTTTGAATGTCTGCTTTGTGTTTCTAGTGCATCACAGTAGAACTCCCTCCAACCACCCCACCTACTGACCAGTTTCTATGCGAGCCACTAAGTACAAAGACAAATGAAATGCCATATTAGCATTTTGATTTAGGATCAGAATTTTACTTAAAAAAATCATATAACAGAACCAATATGACGTGTATGCAACTGTTAATTCATACGTTTACTCGTTAACATTAATAGTTATGTGCATCCATTTCGTCACAAATTTTCTTATGTACCGTTGTAGTGTATGGTAATGCTATATGAAATCTCAAGAGTGATAGATCTCTTATATATATCTCTCTCTCACCCGCCTCGGTAGCGTAGATGGTAGCTTGCTGACTCACGTTCAAGAGGTTCCGAGTTCAAATCTCGGTCAGGGTGAGTTACCTAGATAAGGCTTATTCCGGTTTTTTTCCATTATCTTTCAAGACGACTGTTGGGTAACTGTAAGCTCCATGGACCCTGGGCTCATTTGCACATCATTTCACCCAATTCATTCACCGTTCGATATGACTTAAAGTTGGAGGACGTAAATTACAAACACACACACACACACACACACACACACACACACACACACACACACTCTCTCTCTCTCTCTCTCTCTCTCTCTCTCTCACACACACACAAACGCACACACATACCTAAATACCTTGCTGTGCCTCGGGTTGTTATATAGATTGTGAATTGCTTGTATTTCCTTTCAGTGAATTATTAAATAAACTTAGCAGCTTCCTGGTCTTTTATATCTTCAAATACAGTTATTCGTGTTACAATATTTCCTTAAACATTTTAAATATAAAATCCATTTTATTTATTCCAAATAAATATATGAATAATTTGAATAATTTATACGCAGTATTACAAATTTGGCTCTTATATGAAGTATAAAACAGATAATAGATTCACATAAACCAAATTTTACTGTGCCATTCAGGTATAAATAAGCGCCACTTTTATACTCACTCTTTCAACTTTTTTCTTTTTTATAATGTACAAAATTACAAACTTCGGAATGAAACAGCACTAATAAGATTAACGTGATATTGCCCCCTTAGTCAGTTCTAATGGCCATCGTTTTAATTTGGTTCAATCTACACTGGGAGTTCACTTGCCACTTCTTTAATCTGTACTGATACAATGTCCCCTATCACTTCACTGTCTTTACGACTTAGCGGCGTAAGAAATGCACACGACCAGCCTCTTCTTTCACACAGAAAATCGAAAACAGAACTTCTAGGGTGCTCATTTCTCGATCTAAAATATTTTTATAAGAAATTGGTTAATATTATTGCAATAAAATAGATTGCTATGGTGATTAAAGATACTAAACCTAAGATTTAAATTATACTGAAAAAGAATTTATTATGTTTCAGATGGGATGATATTTGTCCTTGAGCACTGCTAGATTAGCAACCAATCGGAGTCCTGCGGTGTTGTCGTATTGCATTCCCCCTAAGTGGTGTGTGACGAGCGACAAACTAATCAATCTCTAATAAGTACTATTCGCACTAAGACAAAAATTCAGATTTTGCAAAAACCGATCCAAGAGAAAGGTAGAGGGTAATGTATTTAACATAACCTTAAAACCCCAAATTTTAGATCACATAGTTTACCTAATAAAAATAAAGAACTAATATATTTTAACATTGCATCGCATCGTAAGCAATGTAATGAATATCATAATTGGTTGGCATGTATGCGTGTACTAATATGTGTAATTACTCAGAACTGAAACGTAAACTTTTTACATGACGTGATAAAATAATTACTTTGAACAAGCCAACCTGTTTGTTAAATTCGAACGAGAGAAAGCAATAGATTTCCTACTTGACCAGCAGAAGCTGTCTGGTCACATTATATCTTTGTTTATGAATGCTTTCGTAATCTCTATTTATTATAGAAGTTTAAAGCAGCATTATTCAGTTGTTCTTCCGTTTAAAAAACAGGAAAAGTGTATCACCTGGATCAGCTTGCAATTGAAATGAGACGCGAGGTATTATAAACCACCTTCCCCTTACCAGTACCAGAACAATCCAATTGAGTTAATGTAGGCTCAAATTATATTGAAAACAGAAATAATATTTTTAAACTGAGAGAAGTTTAACGACTTATTCACGAAGAAACTTACAAGCGGCACAACAAGGCTGGGAAAACTGTGTGAGACATCAGATAAACTACAAGAAGACGACTTTTAGAAAGAAATAGCTCGTGACAGTATTTTGGAACCTACCATCATAAATTTGCAATACACAGACGAGGAAGACAATGACAATGACGAGTTCTCTCTTAACGTAAGTAACATTCCCAGCTATATGGATGCACCGCTGGTATTTTCGTTAGATTACAAAAATAAGTAATTCATAAACTATAATTATTTTTAAACTATACACTTAAAGCATGTGCGTAAATACGAATATACATGTTGGAATTGTGATTTCAACAACTGCATTATTATAAAACTTTGGAAAATTTAGTTTGCGCTCCCTTACGTCTGGTGCCAAGAAGACTTGCAAGTGAGAGTGAGAGAGGGAAATATTAAAAGAGTGGGGGTAACGAGGTGGCAACGCTGAAGGCTGTAATGCATCTGATTCGGTACAGGCGAGAACTCTTCCCATTTGAAACCTATAACAATAATTTATCATCCAATAGTATATACTAAATCTTTAAGTTAAGTCCATAACAGATATAAAAAAGTTGCCCGGAGAATCTGTCTTTTACATTTTTTGTTCTAAACGTAAAGATTTATAGCGAATTTTAAAAATAGAATATAATGTTTTAAGTTTACACATGGTTTTATTCGCTAACATTCTCATTGCCTGACTACTAGCAAGATCGCTCACCTATAGAGCTTTGAACACTTTTGGTGTTTTAGACTCTTCCAGAAATGGAGACTTACAGAACATTTTGTTTATCTGAGGAAGGAAGTTCTAGCGTATATGCTATACAGGAGCGCTCCTTATCTCTGTTTAACTCTCCACTAGCCGCCACCGCTCTCTCGATAACCTTGGTTCATGGATGCTTCGCCGCAATAATTTCACTGTAAACAGCAGAAATTTCGCAGCCTTACTTACTTTGGTGGTCATTTCTTTGTGTGCCGTGTGCGATATTCCCACCCAAAGGAAAATCCGGTTTTTATAAAGTCTCTACATTTCAGCCCTTTTGTATGGCCGTATTAAAGATGTACACTAGTAATGATATTTTTAATAGTATGGTTTAGAATGTGAGAGTTTTTATATATATATATATACTTCATCAGGTACATACTGTTATTTTGTGGGTTTGTGAAATTAAAAGTCCAGGTTGCACAGACTCAAAATGTTCTTTATTTACACCGAATTACAGTTGGTACACGTATCACACATACTTACATAACACACACAATTACGCAACACTTAGAATTACGTAACACTCGCTACTGAGCGACAACTCGCTCTCTCGATCCGACTAAGAACTCAGGACTGAGGACTGAGAACTGAAAACAGAGAACTGCCTGAGTCGTCCACCAGACGCTTATATAGGCAGATCGCTGCATCTGGAAGCTTCGCGGCTCGGGACAATCCTCCCGATTGTTCCAGACGTCAACGGGAGTGGAAAGAGACGGTACAGTGGCTCGTGATACCATTCTAACCATCACCTCAGTGAGCACCACAAAATAAATGTGTAGGCGTGGTCTAAATACCTCCTGTCCCCCACCCAGCAGCCATTTGGCCGTGCCTTCCGATAATTGGGTGACAATATATGTGTAAAAAATGTTAGAAAATCACATCAAAAGCATTTAAATATTTCATATTGTATAGAGATTCCAGATACATTTACATGTGGCCCCTAGCTTCTCCCCTCCAGTGATCTTTTAAGGAGGTTTTAAAATAGAATGTCTCATTTTTAATATGAGTTTACTAGTTTATGTCAGAAATAATTTCAGTTGTGAATAGCTGGTGAGGTAGAAGAAGAAATAAAATTGCATTTTATCTCTGTCTAGAATCACACTCATAACAGCAAAGTTTTAAGTTGGTCTGTTCACAACTATACAAAATGATGCACACTGTACATGGTGTAAGAGCGTGGGCGTGTGAACGCACGTCCGTGTATGTTTTAGTGAACCGTTAACTCAAAGAGAAACTTGGATGGTTACAAAACTTCATGTTTGAATTTATCATCCACCAAGAAGATTTTGGAAGAGAATCTTCCCTCTCCAAGCAACCCTTTACATGAAATGTTTAACAAAGTCTTATTTTCTCCTAAAGAATTAAGGAAAATGGTTAAAACACAAGTTAGCGTGGTAATTATTTATACTTAAACATGCAGAATGCGCCCTTAGAGTAACAGACTAAGGCTTACATAAATATAGCTACATCATTCATGACCTAAAATATAAACGCACTGAAAAGGCAGAATATGAGCTATTTTCCCTACGTGTTCATGCATGCAATCACCATTGTTCTGCAAACAATGCTGGTGAATATTCAAGTAAATCCCTTTAACAATAATATGTTTTATGCAATCACAGGGAACTGAAAAGGCTAACACAAAAGCTGAATGATAGTTGAACGAGCCGTACTTAAATCCAGTGACGCGATGGTGGTTCGGACTCCACTGAAATCTGACCGAATATCACTTTGTTCCATTGCAGGCATTAGTTACAAAAACATAAAATGCTAATTACGTGAAAATGGAACGGAGAAAATGCACAAATGAACGGATTTGAAATTATATCTTGTAATGCAAAATGGCTTACTTTAATTTTATCAAAAGCTATCCAGTGACTTAGGAGATAAACTTTTCTAGCACTAGAAAAACATAAAATAAAATAAAACAGCCATACTAACCCAGATAATAATCATAAGACTCCTCTTATTAAATGTCATCTGTAACTGCTAAGTATATAATAGTAACCCCTATAATTTTCGAAAATGCAATTAATGTGTACAGGTGGAATGCATTCCTATAATGTGACTTACTTAAGTGACAAAGGCACTATGTCAAGCACTTCTTCAGAAATGTCTAGACACTGAACGACATCACACTGTCACGTTGTTATCCGTCTTAAGAAAGAAATCTGTCTGAATTTCAACCAGGTTCCAGGAAAGGAAAACGGACAACGTATAATTTGTTCATAATAAAGACTATAATAGACAAATACCTCAGGAAGAAAAGAGGGAGGGTATGTTTGTGTTTGTGCGTGTGTGTTTTATTTGCAGATTTTGAGAAAGCTTTGATACGATAAACAGAAAAGCTTTAGTTTGGAATTTGAGGATGAAAGGGAGTAAGTAGAAAATTTATAAAAGAAGTAGAGAAAATCTATGAAGGGGTGAAGTTTTGCATAAGCTGGGAAAAAATGTAATTACAGAGAATAGGCCTAGGACAAGGTTGCAAACTGATTCCAATTTTATTTAACTTATTTATAGATGAGATAATAGACAAGGTTAAAGAAGGAAGTCAGCACTGTCCGGTAATAGCAAACAAAGAAATTCTTGGACCGCTATATGCGGAAGACTTAATGGTAGGATCTATAATGGTAGTAGGATTGCAGAAGGCAATAAATGAAATCCAGAAATTTGTGAAGAGTGAGGAATAAAAATTTAACATATATAAGTCGAAAGCTATGGTCTTCAAGAAGGGAGATAAACTAAAAATGATGAAAAGAAGATACTAAATGGCAAAAGGTTAGAAGTAGTCAGTGAATTTGAGTACTGAGGAGTAAGGTTGAATAACAATGGAAAGTGGGGAGATAACAGGAGAAAAATTGAAGCAAATGGAAGGACGGCAATGAATGGAATAAGAATATGCAAATATAAACTAGAAAGACAACCAAATGGTTAGCAAGAATGTACGAAGAACTAGTTGAATCCAAAATGTTGTATGCAGTGGAGATCTGGGAGGGCACAGAGGTAAACAAAACGTTGGAACAAAACTACAGAAGGTTTTGTAAAGAGCTACTAGGCTTACTAAGATCAGCACCTAGGGAAGTAGCTTTAGTACAATTAGGAAAGATAAGAAGAAATGGAACAATAATGGAAAGAATAATAAAATTTTGGTAAAGATGTTTGGTTAAAGTAGAAGGGAAATTATGAACTTATGCATGAAACAGCAAAAAAGATTAGAGAACGCAAATAGTTGGTGGGCAGAGATGGGAGGAATTATCGAAAAAATAGGAATGGGAGTTATATGGAGATTAGAGAAAAGGAATACATGCGATGTGGGTAAATTTGCAGAATAGAAGATACAGAAAGACAGGAAATATGGGGAAGTCTAGAAAATATGAAGTCATTACAATTTTAAAAGCAAATAAAAAGAAATTGGGGACGAGAAGCATATGTGGATTACTGCAACAGGCAAGTGAGAGAAGGGTTAGCATGGATGAGAACAGGAATAATATTTCTAAGAGGGATAAGAGCTAGGGAAAAGGGAATTTGTGAATTGTGTGGGGGAAAAGAAAGTATAGAATACTATGTAATAGAATGCGAGGAGGTTGTAATATGGAGAAAAATGGTTTAGGAAGAAAAATGGGAGAAAGTAGAGAAGAGGATAATAGCTATAAAAATTTTAACGGTGAGGGAGGAAAATAAGGTAAGAAGTATTGGCGAGTTCTTGCAGAAAGCAAAAGAAAAATGGACCAGAAATATAAAAAATATAAGAAAGGAGACCTGAGAGTTTGATTTATATGATATATTTACTGTGCATATTCCAATATTTTACAATTTACAACTTTTGGCTACATTTATTTGTCCTAATTTGTTGGCTTGCATGACACCCTGGTCTTTTGGTATGCCAGGTAGCTCTTAACCTCCATACCTCATTGATTACTTAGTTAGTCCTTTCTTCCCCCTCCTCTTCCTTTCTTACATTTTTTACATTTCTGGACCAGGTCAACCTACCTGATCATTTTGTGATATTGAAGCATAATAAGCAATACCTAAAGCTTAATTTAATGATAAAAAACGTTAAAGAACTGTTATATAACCAAACAAAACTAGTTGAGAATCTACGTGATTTAGGGATATGGCAGAATTTCACGAGATATTTAGCTATATAGTTGGGGAGATTACCGTATGTAATAATTTTATTATTGACTATCAATAATTAATTTAATAAGCTTTAGTTAATTTTATAGCTTATTTTAAAGTATTTATTTACTCTTCCGTGTTTGGTGGGTTCCGATAAAATTATAATGAATGAAAAGATGGTGATAAATAAATTACTGGTAGACAATAATCTTGCCGGTGTAAAAATATACATGAAAGGACGGAGGATTAAAGCCTTGAGTTTATTTTACTTCATTTAATCTGATGTATAGCACAAAAATAGTTGATAAGGATGCTACTAGTTCCAAACTTGTACATGTGATAATTAATTTCAAATCGGAAAATTACATACATTCAAACATCAAAATGTGTAAGTTTCAAGAGCCCAATATGAATCACTGTTACAGTCATTTAACAAACTGCTACTTGACGCTACAATAGCCTTCCAATAACGAAGTTTCCTTAAGAGGAAACACTTGAAACACCTGGTTGGGAGGCGCTCGTGACATCCTGCGAAACTCCGGAGAATGGCCTTGAGGTCACCTCCAACAGGAACCAGGGAAAGCTCCCCCAGCAGTGGGGAATCAGATGGCGTGTTCTGGTGGTGCCAGAAAGTTGTTACGCGCAAGCCCCCACGTCATCTACCCACCGTCGACCGACACATAGCCTCCAGTTGTCCTCTAACGTGAAGGAGGTATACGAAATGTGAGGAAATGGAGAAATGAGAGCCATGATAGAAAACACCATTGCTTCATTTACCTTATCGACAAGAGAAGGAAGAGCCTATTGTCAGAATGGGTTAACAGCGAAGTTCAAGCCCGGAGCGTCCAATTGCGAACCTTATGAATCACCACGGATCCATCTTACTGGATTTAACTTTAATAAGCAGAAGTATATCACATACGACCCAAAACTTTATATCGAGTTATTACTATACATACAGGTTTTGACGGTCCATATACAAAATTACATAGATCGGTGTCTGTACCTGTGAGTGTATGTGTGTGTTTGTGTACATTTGTGAATAGCACACCTCAAAGCGGAAAAAATTGTTAGGTATTATATATTAAATTATTTTATATAAACCACTAGAACTAGAGTGTAAGCTTGCCAATTCGACACGAAAATGCTCCAAATTACTATTCAAGAAAAATAGCTATTTTTTCTTTTCTCAAAAATGACTAATGATTTTGACTAAAGTTAACTACTTTTGATTAAATAATTATATGAATGAATAAATTATAAATAAGGTTTATATATTCAGTTCTTTGTGATCAGCCTGCAAAATTCTCAAGATAAAACGTGTAAACTTTAAGAAGAAAAATTGTTACATATACTAAACTGTAAATTTCACATAGACAATTGAAGACATGACTTTCATAAGCATACAAGTCCATTTTTTGGCTCTATATATATCGTTGTAACCGTCTTACTAAGCCCTATCGTGTGACATTAAAAACACGAGGTTTCAGGCATTTCCACTTCCTACTGAGTTAGTGAGTTTCAGTGCTACACAAGTCCAGGGATTTCTGTTGATCTACAACTCAGACAGGCATCGTGCGCATAAGCATAATAAAGGACTCATCCAAGAAGAACAAAGTATGTGATATTCAACAGTCTATGATCAATGAGTATAACATGGCTTTCAGCAAGTTGGAGAAACCTATGCAATGGCCAAAAAAGCGATAGAAGCGGAAGGTGAGCACATATAAAATCATTGAACATAGATCAAACTTTATTACTGTTAGCAAGAATTCTAGTGGTCTCATAATAGAGATTCCTAATCAAATGAAACACAAAGTTTGCTGAAACCATAATGAAGAAAGCTCATGATAAAGAAATTCCCCTGAGAGCTGCTTCATTTTTTCCTGAAAAATATCATATTTTCAAACTCTGTGTGATACCTATAGGAAAGAACAGATATCTAATAGGTAAGAATGTGAATGTGAGGTGTGGGATTCAGATTAGGATAACTAAATGATTGAAGTGTCTTTTTTTGTTGGTATGCTACAAATATAACGTGGTTCAACAAACATATGAATGATATAAGATAGTCTCACCATTCCTTGCATCTTTAGAGGTGATTCCTCTATGTATTTGATAATGCAGCCCTTTCAATGCATTTGTACACCCAGATGAGTTTCATAACTGCAAACGTCCAAAAAATTCATTATAAATATTTTAACAAAGTACCGATGTTAGCTAAAATTACTGAACAATAAAACAAATATGATGAGCCAAAGTTCATATATTACCAAAATCATAATTTTGGCACGTCATTTTCAGAAGATATGAAGTTTTTGTTGACTTTCTCGAAACTTAGTTGATTACACTTGTACACTTATGAAAGTTACGTGTTCAGTTGTTGTAAATGTTTTGTAGAATTCATAATTTCAGAGACACTCACTTCGATATTTTTGTACTGTCAAAAAAATTAAAACTTTTTTAATCTTTTAAGTGCCCATTCGCTTTTTTCTGCTGGTAATGCTAACAGAACGGAATTTCAAATCCTTATATAGGAATTAGATTTCACTTCAGCCTACTGCAATCTCATTATACCTACAAAAATTGTGTAACAAAGCCACTTCTACTTTTGTAACAATTTATACGAATATCCTAGGCTAAGAATTTGGAAGAACATTTTCAGAAAAATGGGTAGAGACAGCCAAGTTAATATAAATCAAAATATTTAAAAGGCATAATATGTATTTCCATATAATGTAAGGAATGCTATGCATTTGTAGAGCATATCGTGCAATCGTCTGTAGAAGTGAGGTTGTTTGGGATTCTGATGGATTGCTTTTTATTGACTGCCACGTGTAGTGAGCGTAATGCTGATGTGTTATAAAACATTGATTCCCAAAGCTCTCCAGCTATCAAGCAAAAAGGAATTTGCAAAGAGCGTACTGTTTCATCAAGACAAGTGCTGTATTTTCATGACGGTAACTGCTCTTCTATGATTTCCACTTGGGCAATATGGTGAGAATCATGGGATTAATGTTTTAGAGAGAGTGAGATAGAGACTGAGTGTGGGTGTGTATGTATTGAAGCTGGTGTAAAGTGCAGTGAAATATGTATCATTAAAAGGAATCAGCCACCGGAAGTGAACATTTTTTCTGCAGATAGTTTATATATTATATATAAAAGTATTTTAATGTTTTAGTACTTAATGCTTGTTATTATTATTTGACAGTTTACTTTAAAGTTTTAAGGTCCTTAAGGCTTTATATTTGATATTGCTTTACTATCTACATTTTTGTACCTTGATATTGTTTGAATATTTAAAAAAATCGAAGTTCTTAATTCACTGTGTAGATTGATGTGACATTTTTTAATCTTTTGAGTTACACATTACTACACGTTAAACGTGGCTGGGGTTATGAGGGCTGCCCGGTGTCCATTTGTTTATGATTGTTAGATAGCGTCTATCTATGGATTTATATTGTGGGACCTAAGAATTAAAATAATGATTACCATGGGTGCAAACTATTGAAACCAAAATTGATATACCTAAAGCCCCTTCACAAACTTTAAAAGATAAAAATTATATTTATATATAATTCCCAAATTATTATTATCGCATAATAATATAAAATAGTAAATAAAATGAAAACAATAAACTCTGAGTTTCCTCTAAAGCCCTATAGATGTTTTTAAGACACTACCTGCACTTTTAGTCTTTCTCTTCGTTTCGCTTTTTGGTTTCGTTTCTAAATTGTTTACATCTTTCGTAGGATACAACCAGAGAAGTAGCCTCGGTCTCGTCCTCGTCCTCGTCCTAGACCTCGTCCTCCTAGTCCTCCTCGTTCGCGTCCGCGTCCTCCTCCGTCTTCTTGTTGCTGTTGCCGCTGCTGTAGTTCTTATTATTACAGGTTGGATTTTAAGATCAATTTTCTCGTTGTTGTTCTCATTTATGTTCTTTCACCACTTGACTATTTGTAATTCTTTTTTAGGTAATCTCATGGAGTATTAACCTGCTTTCTAGATTTTGACTAAGATGTAGCATTTGTATAGTAATTCATATGGTGTATTTATGTGTATGCTGGGAAACCATTTTAACTAGCTTAGCCTATTCTCTGGTTGCGTGCTAATGCACGTGTAATATTTATTTATATAATTTTTCTGTATGATATATAATTTTTGTGCTAGAGAAAACTGTGAAGTGGCTGATTAATCCATCCTTTATATTCTAAAGTATATGGAGTCACTGCGTTAAATAGAGACAGTTGCCTGTCAGGCTTTCCTTTCCTTGCACCTTTCTGGGAAATTTATTTCATCATGTAACTAACAGGTAGAAGAAATTAGATAAAATATAAGCACACGATAGTACATTATTATAGATTACCTGCACGCGTTGTCTTTTATAATAAAAAAGTTCTTCTGTACTACAAAGTAAGTTAAAAATACTTTTACAACTCAACCGGATTTGAAACGTTAATAATTCTTATGATCTCTTTCCTAGATAGAGGGTTTATTAAGCCAAGCTTTTGCATTCTCCGCCGGAGCTAATGCCACGGAGAGGTACAAAATGAGGTGCAGGGATAAACCTGCCTAGTCTTCGGAGCGCTAAACATAGGGAGGGTCATATAGTCGCTACCTTTCAATCAAAACAACTATTCAATGAAAACGGACTTACAAACATATAAAAATGAGTGATCTAGGATGACAAATTGGGTAGAAAGGTCACAAAGCGGCACATACGTTATAGATACTCTCGATGTTAATCCATTGTTGCACCATATGCATCATTTTCAAAATTTATATTATCAAATGCATACTACCGTGTGCATTATGGGTAGTAACTTGTAAAAAGGAAAGTTAAGCGTGACATTTCTGAATATAGTTTAGGCCTAGTGATTACCTGTACCTGTTTTCCAGAATTAAGAATTTACACCGATACCTAGTATGTGAAAAGGAGTGCGACATTGGGCAAAGATGGAAAGACAAAAATGGTCAACAGTTCACCAGATATAATGCCTATACGTATTCTTTTGGAAGAAAGATTTAAGATGAGCCTACTTTATACATATCAGTCGATTCATGAAAGATTTGCAGTAGTCTTTGGAGATTTACACCAAACTCCAAGTTTCTAAACCGTGTTGAACACTCCATGATACATGTGCTACAAATTGCAAGTGTGGAGGCAACTCTGAACACATAATTCATACAGATTCACAGACGGAAGTAATGAAATAGTTATAGAGCAGTAATATAATACAAGTATAAACGCACCACTTTTCCAGAGTATTTTTAGCAACATTTTCGGAAAATGTTTAGTGTCAGCAAATACATTTGAGCAGATGATAATGATTTGTATATCAGCGCCCTTACAAAAATAAATCATGTCAATAGCCAGAGATAAATACTCAAAAAAGAAAAAATCAAAGAAAAATGACAAAATAAATACGTCAAAATGAAAAAATCATAAAGGCTATAATTAACCATAAAATACCAAAAAGTCATCAAAAACTGCTTTCAATATTAACTTGTCAGAACAAACTACCTACCCAGTGGAGGTTGAATCAATTTGTTCCTTTTCTTAGGGGCTGGGCTGGTATTTTGAGTAGGTTTATCCTGCCTTTTTCTCACTGTCGTTTTGGCACTGAGGACAGGATTTCCCTGCTTCACATCCTCGATGGTGGAGGATCGCTTTCCTACCGATAATTTTGTTTCGAGTCGCTCGAAAAGATCGGAAATTGCAATCGGTGAAGATGAGAGCCGCCGATCTGAGTCCTCTCCAGTGATTCCTCAGACGATGTTCCCGGAGAAGATGGAGGTGGAATTTTGCACTCCTTTTGCTTGGGACTATTCTTCTTATTTTCCCTGAGGTAGTCAATTCTTTCATGTGAGGTCTTGAACTTTCTGGGCGATGCATTATATATTACTGGTATACGTATTCTTGAGGTAGATGCTTTCTGTGGTGATTTAGCTGCAACGTTCTTCATAAGACTGGACCAGTAGGTGTGGCCACTCTTGTTATGCTGGTGTTTGTTGCCTTGGCTGTAATCTTGGTGTAATTGTTCTTTCGGCTGTTACTGCCCCGTTTATGTCGCTAGTAGCATATTAGCTTTTAAAATTTTTTAAGCTTGCGTTGGAGAAAATGCTTCGACCAAGAGCGTGCCTTGCCAGATCCAATATGTGATTTTACTGGACCAGCTGTATTAGACCCAGCTAGACCCTTCTGAATGATAAACGAGTAGTAAATTTTCGACCTTCCTCAGTTCTAAAATGACCAAATAGCGAGGACCAAAGACTCAGCTACTTTCTTTCCACTTTTTCATAACAGTTTTGTTGATTTTATGAGTACCAATAGTGACGATATCCTCCACCATGGCAAGGTCACCCTGAGCGCCACCCCGGCTTAGGTGAGTCCTGGCCTAGACCTTGCTCACTTCAGGGTCTCACCACCCAATGTATAGGCAGAGGGACCCAATCGCCTTCAGGAATGTAACAGCTCATGCAATGGCCCCTCCCCGGGACTGACCTTTATCAGCGGATACGAACACAGTCCTACATAATAAACAGGAGCTGGGGGTTATGCGTTACCCAGTCACCCCGCGCTCCCCACTCCGCCAACACGCGCTAGGTTATTCTTCAGAGTGTGTTCAGGGAGATTAGGGTCAAACATAGATGAGGACCTTGTTTGGGCGTTTGGCTTTAACTCTCTCACCACTCAGAGGCACCCAGTCGAGAGATTTGACTTGGGACCTCGGGATCGCCAATTCCAGTAGCTACTGAAGTAGGCCCCTGGGGGGGGGGGGGGCAGAACATTTGAACAGAGAAAAGGTAAACAGTATGAATTAATTAATTTCTAACAGCAAAATTCCTCTGTCATATTCCAAGCGCATTTAGAGGACTACCAAAGTATCATAAAATACTTGATATTGAACCAAAGTAAACTTCATCAGATTTTCTCAAAAATGGTTATAATTATGTAACAACTAATGATCCGAGTACTATCAAAACAACAATTCTTAAGTATTCGCAGCTGAAAATCTCCTTTCCAGAGCTCTGTGTTCTTTTTCAACAGTTAAATACCAAACTTCATATTTAAGCTCGATTTTCGAGGATGTCACAAAAGGTCCGTATATCCAAACTACTCAAAAATTGAAAAAGGTTGGAAAATTTTAATTTTTTAAAAATTGACTAACGATTTTGATTAAAATATCAGACGTTTAAGTTATCTTAATGACAAGTGAAATATACTCCTAAATTCTTTTGGAATATCCTATGAACTCCTTTCCGAATTGAAGGAACCCTTCGTAACTGGCAAACTTTAAGCAATAGAAATAAAATAGAGATTTCAGTAAAGAATAAGGCCTATTTATATTTTGTATTTTTTGTGGAGTTAACAATTTTCTAGATAGCCCTTTTGACCGGTTCGGTTTTATAAGAACTTTTACTTTTCTCAAACTGCATATCATTCCTCTCCTTTTCTCTCTTTCTCTCTTCACCAAAGGGAGCATCACTTAAGCCTACGTATTCCCTCATATGTTCATCGTACCTAGAGAAGTAAGTGTTGGCGGGAATAAGGTGTAAACAGGTAGTACAGAAGGTCACTTGAGTTCAACAAATAAGATTATCCTTTTTTCACTTTTTTCATATTTCGGCCGTCTCTAGGAAAATACCAGACTCACCGAGCAATATATCGAAAATCGTGAGGAACACCATTCAAAACCCTGAATTTTCCCATGTTTTTATTATTCTATTGCTTCTCCTTTACCTAGCGAGGTAGTTACCCCAGATGCCTTGTAGAATTCTGTAAATGTAGCAAGAGTTAACCTTTGTTCTCCCCTGAGTGAAACCGTTAGGTGTTACTGTCACACGTCCAATACGAGCAACAAGACAAACAATGGCTCGCTTTCAAATGTCAATTGCCAGGGGGAGCACTGCAAGAGACGGCGTTGTACATTGAGCTCCGAAACAAAACTAAAGTAAAACTGAGCGAAAGAATCTTCAGTTGTTTTTCCATCGACAACTGCAGCCAAAGCTTTGTTTGTTGAAAACGTTAATTGAAATTCACTATTATCATACCGGAGGCTTGGAACGTCGTCAGTGACGTCGCAATATCTATTCCCAATTGCTAACAGGCCCCGCCTATGTAAAGAGATGAAATGTTTGCTGTGCTACGTTCAGATGAAAGCTGTATATGAAACACTGAAAACAGCCTTTGAGATCCCGGGCTATATATACACTTTGTAATGTATATAGATACTATGCCTCTAACGCCCAAATTCCTGTTAGCCATTCTTTACCTAAAATATGCTGCAATGTTTACATAAATTCCTTTATATTAATAATCACAGATAATTTACAGTGTAAAGTAACGTTTCAGCAAATTAATATTGAACAGAAGCTCCTTGGCGTGCGCTCAGCAGACACACAACAAAAATAAACAAATATAATTTTCTCAATCCACCACACAAGTTGTTGTTGTTACATATGACTTTATTTGGAACTTAATCCATTGCATTTGGTAGCTCAATTAACAAAAACAACAATACTGCATGTGAACATAGGGGAGAAACAAATAAGCAAATACACAAATAAGCAATAAACATATTTAATTTACACTGTCAGCTTTAAAATGTCTCTGGCTTTCCAGTATAGGTTACTCATATCACTCTGTTTTTGGAGATCTTCGTTTAAGCTTGGGGACAAAAGAAGGTGGGAAGAATTGATGACACCAGCTGCGCAGACGGGGCATTCACTTGTTGGTAGTATACCTATCCTATGTAGGTGCTCATTCAAGCAATCATGTCCGGTTGTTAACCTAAATTTGGCTACTGCTTCGTTGCTCGGTTTGTTATTGTATGCTTTCCAGATGTCTTAAATGTTTTCCCCTGTTTTCCCAGCTGCTTTTTCTTTGAAGTTGTCCTTCCATATTTCAGTTATTTTTCTTTGTACCACTTTCTTAAGTGTATTTGGTGGAAGTGGTATTTGTCCAGACTCTAGTTTTGTTCCTCTATTGGCAAGATAATCTACTGTTTTATCGCCAATAATACCTACATGAGAAAACATCCATTGATAAACTATCAATTGGTTCATTGTCATTACATATATATTTGATTTATAACATTTAAAGAGCATTTATTATGACCACGTTATGTTATTTCTGTATTTGGAAAACAGTTACATCATACTAAAAAGGGGCTATTTTTCACATAGGTGTTACAGGTCGAGGTGTGCTACCTTCTTTGAGTAAAATTATATAAAAGCAAGCAACAATAGATTTGTCTCCAATGGGCTCAAGTTTCACTATAAAAATTATTTACAAATAAGAATGATTAGCTGCCAACAGGTATCGCCTGGGATCGAACCCGGGCCACCTTGGTGAGAGCCAAGCGGTCTAACCACTGAGTCACGGCGCGGCCTCATATGAGAGCAAGGTTTAATTATTCCGTCTGAGGAAATTGATTGTAGAGTAGAAAAAGATTTAATTCAGCCGTTGCAGTTTAAAGCTATAAATTTTCCCCAGCAAACAGGTAATTTCGGTTCGAGCTTCTTCTTTTTCATTTTCACTCTAAGAAATTGCAGGTCAATATACAACACCAAAGAGCAATGGCGCTTTCCTAGTTGTATTCATCGTGCATAAAAGTTACTGAAATGTTAGAATTAAAAGAACCGAGGAATATTTTGAAAGGTAACCAGTCCTGTAAATGTAAAGGAAAGAAGATGATGTACTATATTCAGATGAATTTTGTTTACCTGCAATGACTTACATTTATAACTCTTCTACACGCTGGACTTAAACATGTATTATTTTTCTTTCTGATAAATTTAAACATTCGCGTACTCATCGTATTGCTCATATCTCCGCATGTGGAAGGGAGATACGGGAGGATAAACAAATCAGTCAGAACTGTGAGATGAACATCGAACTGCGATATTTGATATTCCAATCTTTATGTCATATGGCGATAAAAGGAAGGGTTGACTTATCATTTAAAATTAAACGAAAAGAAGCATTCCGCATTTCAAATCCTTATCAAACTTGTCTGATAAGTGGTTAGTATCACAAAAATTTATTTGAAATAAATTTTGAGTTTTAAGCATATTTGCCTATTTTGTAACAAACTTCGCCTTCTCTGTTATGTTTTCAGTTATTGTAGGTATAAATTCAGAATCATACTCAAGCAAAATTCAAATTACATGTTTTATATCAATCACTCTTAGCTCGGATTGTCAAAGCAGTTTAACTGGTTAATTGGGATGGATGGTTTGTTTGAAAGTCATCGTGCTTGATCCTACAAAGTTTCTGTATCTAAGCACATGTAATTTTTTATTTTATTTTACTTTTTTATATTTTATTTTACTTTTTTTAATATTACTTTTAGTTTTTATTTCTTGTTCCTTTAAGTCCAATGGTCATATCGGCGGCCGTTCTCATTAGGAACATATCGAATGTGTTAACTCGTAATCGTTGGGTTTTAATCATTAGATCACGCACACATTTGCACTCTCATTCATATTTCCAGACTCTGGGGAAGATGAGGAATTATCTTGGTCGGAGAAAAATCCACACTCTCAACACTGGAAATCGAACCCGGGACGCCTAGCACGGCAGTTTCTCTACTGACTGAGCTGCGGCACCAGGCACACAGATATTTTGTTCATACATATGTTACGTTTTAACTTACACCGTCCGGTGGCTGCCTCCTCACAATGGTATTTTCCAAACATTCTTTTCTTTTACTCAAATACCTCAGAACCTGCATTATGAATTTGAAATAGGTATGCACATATTGGTGCAACGTCTTTCTTTCTGTATTAAAATAAGCGTTATAAGAAACAGAAAAGTACCTTTCATGTGTACCTTTTATTGAAATGTACTACCACAGAGCACAAACATTTTCCTTCTTAGATTTTTGTTCAACTTGCTGCTTTAATGTATTTACGATTTACATATGGCAATAGACAATACTTCTAATTTAAAATTAATCATAGAGTCTGAAATGGAATTACTTTACAACCAGTTCTTGGAAATGTAAACATATGCCCTATTTATTATTGATGTATAAATTCAGAGCGAGAACTTAAAATTCCTTAATATGTTGACTGTAAGAGGGTTCACATATACCATACGCTAAAGAATGTACTTTTAAAATTAGTGGACAACCTATTGTCTTGATGAAAGCTGTTAGAATAAATTAGTTTTAGAAGAAAGAGAAATAAGCTTAATTAATAATCTATTATTAATTTTCTTGAATTTATTGGTTAATATTAAATAAATATCTTCTTTAATGTTAGCTAGCGAGAATATGCAACACCTCTACGAAGTGCAAAGCAAGACTCACTCATATTTGTGAGCCTGTGTGTATTTCCATACATAATTCCGTAATTATACCAAACTCTGTCACTATTTTCATGAGGAATAAGGAGTGCAAGAAGACTTTAGTGGAGAACATTTATTAGCAGCCTTCCTAGATCACGGTACTGATCCTCTGTCTTTGAGTCGTTTTATATTCGGGGTAATTATATGCGATTATTGATGATATTAATATTACAAAAAATAAATAAGTAAGCAGGTTAAAGAGGCTTTTCTTCACCTCCAGAGAAAATACAGAAATCCATAAAAATTCACCATTACACAGAATTATGTATTTATGTAATACATTTCATTACTTCAATAAAAATATTTTCAACATGTCTGTGACTCAATTAAAATGCCATAATAACTATTTATTAGTATATCAGTAAATTACTGAAAATAATAACAATTGTATAATTACTGTAATTAGTAATCAGAGTAAACTTATTTACCATGCCTTAAATCTATTTTCCATTTTTTCTTGTTCTATAATGGTTTTTATTCTTTATTTTCCTTCTCTGTATTACTTTGTGTTAATTTACGTTTTTCTTGTGTTTGATTTGTATTTGTATATTACTATGTGTAAATAACATTTATGATGAACATTGTAATTGGAAATTAACTGTTCTTTCACACTGGCTTAAGTATGGAAAGATAGAGTCAGACTGAAAAATTCAATACCATAGCCGGAATTTGAACCACGGATCTTCTGGTCTCCATCCAGCCGCTCTAACCATTAAGCTACTATGGCCAGCGTGCCGATATGATATTAAATTCTCCAACCGACTCATGTATTTCCCGGTAAAACACTAGGAGTTCTCATAAACACATGAGACAACTACCGTAATGGCGACTTTAAACATGTAAGTACTTTAAGGCCAAGGCTTTATAGTTAACCACTATTAGGTCAATTAATGGAAATTATTTGTTATTTCACACTGGACGTGTGTAGGCCAAAGTATGGAAAGATAGAGTCAGACTGAAAAATTCAATGCCATAGCCGGGATTTGAAGAGATCGGACACCAGAAGATCCGTGGTTCAAATCCCGACTATGGCATTGAATTTTTCTGTCTGGCTCTATACTGCCATACTTTAGCCTACACACGGCCAGTGTGAAAAAACAAATTAATTTCCATTAATTGTACCCAATAGTGGTCCGAAATATAAAGCCCGGGCCTTAAAGTACTTACATGATGTAAGTCGCCATTAAGGTAGCTGTAATAGTGTTTCACCGGGAAAAACAAGAGTCAGTTGGAGAATTTAATGTCATTTCGGCACGTTGGCCATAGTAGCTCAAGGGTTAGAACGGCTGGACGGAGGCCAGAAGATCCGTGGTTTAAATCCCGGCAATGGCATTGTAACTGGGCTTATAAGCCTTTTATTCTCATAATAAATAAGTGTTCCCTTCAAGCAAACGAGCTTTATGTTTCAGCTAAATCATTCGTTATATCTGTGTAGCAGAATGCATAAAAAAGATAGTGAACTATATTATAAGCGTTGGTTCTTTAGTGATTTACGTCCTCTTATAGAGTCCCAGAAGCCGAGAATACCATTTTCAATGCTTCGTTTTCGGTATATATAATCCAAGGTTATATTTCTGATCGACTGTCAGATCTCCTTTATGTCAATGTAGTTTGACTAAGGAGTTTAACGTTTGCTTTAAATAGTTGAAATCTGTTATAATTATTTAACATTCAAGAAAAGAGAATAATTAAATGAATAAAACAACAATTGAGCAGAAGAAGTAAGGTACACGAGAAAACAATCGGCCGATAACCCTTCAGTTAAATCATCGCGTAAGCTAGGAAGGGATAAAGATTCCAGTTTGCTCAGCTCAAGGGATAGAGGCAGCAATCAAAAACCATATTTACACAAATTTTCCACAGTTGTTGCTTATAACACAGTAAAGAGATCACTAAACTCCAGCTAAACATTTAACTCCAGATCGTTAACTCCAGCTTGGGCATCAACAGAGGACCAAAAGAGAAGTTAGGTACTGCCTACACATCAAGAAGGACTTTGATTAAAACTTGTGCATTAAACCAATGGAAAGCAGTTCAGTTTCAGTTGTACAGCACACAATTTATCTGAACGACATCCTCAGTATTAACAAATTCAAATAGTTCTTATTACTACCTAGTTACCAAACCACCCCGCTCCATAAGTAGTTCGTCCATAGGATTATGATTACTATGGATGGGATTCGGCACCGAAAGCTATAGTTTATTGAACCTAAAATCCAAGTCGAGATCCTTGGGAGGAAGGATGAGGTGAGGGGAGACAGAGAGCGGCTGATTAATGGAGTTCTAACAGTGTATAGAACAGGTTCCCTAATATTTACAGCTGTAAACATCCTAGTAGGCCAGCATAACCGGCATCCCACACACCATGGTTCAGAAATGGCCCAAAAGATCGGCCTGGAGACCGGACACCGTCCTACCGAAGGGAGGTTTACCAGCAGCATATCACCCTGCCATGCAGTGGTGAGACTCCTACCAATACTTCTACCCTGAAAGAGACCCCGATGAGAAGATGATGATGATGTTAATGATAATGGAGACGAAATGGGGGTCACAAAATTCGGGGGATGTAATGAATCTACCATCATTCGCCTGGCCATTGGGAAATCACCCTAAAAATTTATGGCTCAGGTAGGCCGGCCAAGGCCGAAGCTGGACAGTGGGAACTCATGTGCCAAATATTCTTACATAATTTCAAATTATGTAAGCAAGGTATGATTGCACAAATTAATGGCATAGTTTCGTTGATTTGCATACTATTTTCATTTCTTGTTCTGTTCAAAAGTTTACCCTCCTCATATATAGAACTTGCGGAACTTATACCCCCAGATCCCACAATTGAGTGCTTGGAGAGATGCCTTCAGAAGCAGAGATTCTGGGAAGGATAAGGAACCTAAGATGTGTGATCAGCACAATGCCACGTATGAGATTAAGCAAGTATGTAGATGACAGTGGGACAGCGAAGTAAATGAAAGAAAATGTGATAATGAAGCAATTGTTGGAATGATGGCAGGGAAAATCAGATATCCCGAAGAAATTCATGTTGTCCACCACAAATACTGCATGCGCAACCCTGAGAGCAATTCCGTGTTCTACGGTGAAAGTCAAGTGGGAGATTGCTGTTTTTTGGAACCAGAAACTGCTTGGAACTGTCTTACATCATTAGCAGTCAGCCTTCAGGGAACGACAAAACGTGGTACAGGAGTGGCGGAGAAGTTGCCAACTAAGCAAGGCGTTCAATGTGAAGCATTCTAAACCGATATCCCGCCAGCATAACAGGTATGTGAACTGTTTTGGAACACCTTAGCGAGTATGTTTGCGAGGATCTATTTGTATAGGGTTAAGATAATAAGTTATATGGAACCCTTCATTGAAAAGTTTAGCACACAGTTCTTAAATCCCCTAACGGTAAAAGTCACTTCCAGGTCACACGGAGTTACTAGGCGTATTACATTTTAGGTTCAGTGTCTTGATAATTGACGTCATACTGTTCGCACACTTGTCAAAGCATAACGGCGTGTCTAACAAAGCTTTGTGTAGAGTTTTATTTTAAGCTGGTATCCTTGTAAAGAATGGTTGAAAATGTACTACACTCACTCTAAAAATAAAACTGTTCTGACCATGTTATAACCTAAAATAACAACATTCGCGTTTAACTACACGTTAAATTAAAATTCCATACATATTTTTTAAGTATTCCTGGCGTCTAATTAAATCATAGGACAAGGGAATTTCCTTCCTTGTTCTTAATTATTTGTTAATCTGCGTTCATAGTGCCAGTTAGATCAGTTTGTTACATTTTAAGCTTTGTTTTATTGTAACACATTTAACAATTACGATGATGATATTAAGCAATATTTATATTAATTTTTATATGTTAAATATATATTATATATTATATTATATCATATATTCCGGAAAATTACTGTCCATGCATGTCTTGCGGAACAGCTGCACACAATTGGGATCTTCCCTTCACCGAAGTGTGTTGTATTTGAAAAAAATGTACCATGACCTGGGAGCATCGAAGCATCTGCGAAAGACTGCAATATTGTGATGGGATATCAGATGGACTATGGTCTTTGGAAGTTAGGAAACTAATGACTATGTAACAAATGTCTGAACATTGAATAAAGCATAAAATAAATATTTATATTAACATTTTATTTGTAGCCTTGTACTTAAATATCAATCCAATGTCCGTCATAAGAGAGCTAAGGCTACGGTAGTCCAACATATTGATTTTTTACTATTTAATATCTATTCAGTAATACCTGTTTGACACATGTTAATTTACTTACATATTTAGGTTACCAACTTAATTTATGGTGTGAAAGATAATCAGGTACTTCCATATTGGTTTAAAACCATAGGATCAACATATAATATTAATAACGGGTCATCAACAACTCCCTCCCCACTGGGTACTAGCTTGAGAAAAGGTTGGTATCCCTAGTTTTCCTCATTCCATTCCGAACCAGTTGTTACTGTTTCCAGCACGTACTCACCGGCTGCCAATGAGTCACTGCTGGACAATTTGATGTGTTTGTGTTGCAGTGCTGCCACCGGAATTCCCGACTATAGGAGAATCTTGGTAACACGGAAGGTGAGGAACGACTTCTCGATGCTCCGATATAAATAATAAAAATTACAAAATGAGAGCTGTGATACTTTCAGTTTAGAAATGCTGGAAATATTTTCCTTCCTTGCAGTTAACGAAGGTTAGTTGAAATCATTTACTGGACTTAATATCAAGTTGCATCGTGAATGTATATTGAGTTGGCTCTGAACCAGAAGAAGAACTTTATATAAACCTTGCAGGCTTAGCTATGAAATAAATGTATGCCGAGTTGAAGAAATACAGTCGTTCGTATTTAAGGGAAACGCACTTGAAACACGCATGCCGAAAAAATTTAGTTGTAACAAGTTAGGTACCTACCTTAGAGTTTCTCAGCAAAAGCCTGAATGATAAAAATGCTATATCAATCGTTCTGCTTGGTGATAGTTGATTGATTATAGTGATATTTTTATACGTAACTTTGAAAATATGACTTTCATATGACATCTTTGTTGACATCATATGACAATATCTTTGTTGTATTGCACGAAGCAATGGAACACTGCAGTTGGAATAGTCATACGTGTGTTACTCAGGAGGAATTTACCTCTTTATTATGTCAGATTACTAAATAGCACAAATAATTAAACTACGATGGACAAAAGCCTTAATAAATGTTAATACAACATAGGTCATAATACAACCTTAAATGAAAACGCACACAATATAAGAACAAATAAAGTTAGGCCCTATACAATTAAAATGTTTTAATCCAATAGGAACACACACACACGCACGCATGCGCACGTCCACCTCTAAGGTGCAATTAAGTCTGTCTGCTTCACATTCCAGAAGTCTAAGAGGTCCGAGTTCGAATCTCGGTCAGGGTGGATTGTCTGGAAATTCTTCCAGGGTTTTCCCTTCTTCTGGAAGATGAATGTCGGATAACTCTTTAGTTCTACGAAATCTGTGCTCATTTGAGCATAGTTTCATCCATTTCATTCATCATCCGATATAATTTACGCTGGAGGGCGTTAATAAAGCACATACATACACACAAAGCCAATGACTCTAAACAAAGAAAGAAAAAAGGCAGCAAATGTCCATCTCTATTTACGAAATAAGAGGAACCGACTGCTGTGCGGTTCTTCGTTTGACAGGCAAATCATGAATGGTGGTACGCAGGTTAGTCCAGCTAGGTAACGACAATCTTCCTCAAGGGGGCTGTTGCATTTATATCCAGTATTTCACTGAAATGCGACTCTAAAAATGCCCTAATCTTGTTGCTAGGCTTCCTAACATTTATAAAACAGAAAATAACACGAATATTATTCCTTGCTCAGTGGTCCTAACAATAAGTTAAAAGCACTTGGCCGTTCATTTGATGCGAATATTCTGGTTTGGATCAATATTTGGGCCTTCTCTGTGCCCCAATAAGCACTGGAGCGTGTGGTGCAGACAAAACTTAATTGCCGGCAAACGCGATTAAGCTGTATTGCCATACTAAAATAGATCATTTGGAAGCGATGAATGCCATTGAAACCCAATAATAATTGACTAAAATGTTGCAGATTAAATTACCTGCTCACAAACAGCTATGTATGACAAGTTAACCCATATTACTATTGCAATTTTATTTTAAACCAGAACAATACAGCGTGTCCTCGATTGTAAAATACTGGCAATGTTTTCGGCATGTAAAACGAAATTTAGTTGGCTCAATGTTCAGATATAACTGCTATTCAGTAGCAGTTTTGTATCTTAGCTTTAAAATATTAAGGTTTAAGGGATATAAAGGTATTTTATATACACTATAATGTCAGAAACACAATAGTATCTTTAAGGAACACGTCCTTTTGACAGCAAAAGCTCTGAACAACCAAAACTAACAGAATTTCATTTTGTACGCTACAAAATAAACTAAAGCATCTGATATTTCTCTGCACATTATAATTACTTGAACGCTTCTTGTATAAAAATTGCGAAAGCTTATTTCTCTATATCACTTTATGCAAATGAAAATAAGTTTAGGAGTTTCGCTGTCTATTTCCGTTTAGACACAAGGAATTGTGAAAAGAGCAGCTCAATAAATTGAAGTTTCATACTATGTGGCTATTATATCCATGAAGTGTATTTAATGGCGTTTTGTTTTATCCCCCATGGAATATGATTCTGCACCATGTTGTGGCGACACTTGTAATGAAACTTAAAGAACATTCTCATTTTGAAGCCAAAATGTAACTTCACTTTTCTCAGGTCATGGCTTCAAATTAAGATGCAGTAACTTAGAGTGGTTTAAAAATAATAACGAATCTAATACTTCTTTCCACTTTCTTTATACTTATCAAGTAAATAGAAACTACAATAGTAACACTTTTACGTAAAATTGACGAATACTTTTTAAGCTGAACTCAAAACTTCTACTAGCGTGTGTAAGAACCCGTCTTAACATCTCGCATCTACAGTCGATATGATTCTTTTCTTTTTTGACTTTAACGTTCCTATGCCGATTGAATGTTTTCTTATCGACCACGTGATATAATATAATCATGTTGTTTATTTAATTCATTTTACAATTTACATTTCAAAAACTTAAATTAAACAAATAAAATTCATATATTGTTTCAAATGATTTTAAACTAATAACAACATCGTTAAAACAAATTAAGATTATTGATTCTTTTCCAATCCTAACCCATTCTATCACAAGTGTTCTTTGTCACTCATTTATTCTCGTTCCCTTCACAAACGCTTTCAATAATTCTTTATGACTTCTTGTTAAATTATTTTATAAATAAATTTAAAACAACAAATATAAAATAGTACAACGAGGGCTGTTTAATAAAGAATGATCAAAATTGTTTGACAACGTACCTTAGCTCATCCTCATAATTTTGATGGTACTTCTCAAAATAGTCTCCCCTGAATGCGATGCACTTGTCCCAGCGTTTCTGCCAGTCTTCAAAGACATGCTGGAAACCATTATTGAGAGATCCTTAAAAATCTACTCCATAGCCTTCACCACTTCTTCTGATGATGACCCCCCCCCTCCCAGGGGCCTACTTCGGTGGGTACGGGTTTGGCGCACCCGGGGTCTCGAGCCAACAGTCTCCCTCGGGTGGGCTCCTCTTCGTGGTTGAGGGAGACGGTCAACAGGCCCACCCACGTGTAGGCCGTGCGTGGAGACCCGTGGAGAAGGTTTTTAGGTTCTTGTCTAGTTTAGAGTTTAGGATTTAGTGAACGAAATTTTTAGTAGGTTTCGATTAATGTTTTTTTATGTACGTGTATTTTAAATAGGTTTTGTTACACTTGTGTAGTTTTTAGAAAGTTTTATATCTGGCTTTTGCCATGACTAGTTTTTTAAAGGGCCCTTATATATATATCATTATCTGATGATGAACAATGCCTCCCATGAAGGCGTTTCTTCAAGTTAGGGAATAGAAAAAGGTTACTTGGGGTTAAATCTGGACTATTGGGAGGGTGAAGTATGCACTTCACGTTGACTCTTGCGAGATATTCAGCAAAAACATTGGCAATATAGGCCGCGCATTAATCTTGTTGCAGCATCCAGCCAGCTTCATGGACATATGGTCTTTTGCGCCTGATATGGACTTGTAATGTTTTCAGGACATCCCTGTAGTATTGTCCAGTTACTGATGTGTGTGCAGGTACAACATGCTGATAAACCATTCCATGAATATCAAAGAATTAGATGTCCATAACTTTCCCAGCAGAAGCAACCACTATTGCTGTTTTGGGGTTGGTGATGAAGGAGATTTCCACACTGAGCTTTGCTGTTTGATCTGAGGATCAAAATGATGTAGCCAAGTGTCATCAGAGCGATTGCGTTTGTAAGAAAGTCCGGAGCTTCCTCTAGCATCAACTTTACATGTTACCTCCCATGCAGCTGTAGGCATTACTGAACATGTCTGAACTTAACTGGTTCTCACAGGCGGGAACCAGGAGTACCTGAATGAAACTACTATGGCATGTTTTTTCATATTAAGCTAACAGAATATAATAAGATTGAATTTTAGTGCGAAAAATTAAGAGCGTAAAAAATTATGATCATTCTTTATTGAATAGCCCTCATAGTATTTTGGAGTTTGAAATTAAAGCAACTGTTTCAGCTAGCAATAAGAGAATGGTGATTTAAAACTTCATAATACAAATGACAATTTTAAACATGGCTGGTAACATGTTATAAATACTTACACAGATAATTCGTTTCACCTACGTAAATAGCCGATTTAATTGAGCTGTGCATATTGTGGTGCATCATGCATTTGTATATTTCTTGTATTTATCTTCTTCTAACCGTTGTATTAACATGACCACGAAAAATTATAAATATTTATTTATTTTAATATGTCATTTATGGTTTAAGTAATATTTAAAGATGTTTTAAAATGGTATGTTTATAATAAGTATGATGAATTGAAATTGTAAAGAAAAATGTACAAAATTTGTATAGGGTAAGCTATGAATCTTAAATAAGTATGCGGAAACTTTTTGCTGTTAAGGACAACGGTGAGAAAAATCAATGGTCCCTAGGGTATGAGATGAGTAGACGCTTGGACATTGCGGAAGTTCGATGTCTGGAGGGAGAAGAACATCGCGCGTGTAAAGATGAGAGTAAACTGAGAAAATGGAGGTATTAGGAGGCTAATGATATAACCAGTGCTGCTTCATTGTGTATTTAACGACGGATAATTAAATTTATTATATAGAAAAAGTATATATGCAAATTTTAATTTGTAAATTAAATATCGTAAGAGAATCCCATCATTCCGAGACGACGACTTGGGATGGAATTTTCAAGTGCTGGCCAGCACATGGAAAACCAGTTCAATATAAATACATCAAGGTTATTTTAATGTTCACATCTAATCGACAGGCACCGCTGAATTTGTGTCCAAACAGCTAGCAGCAACCATAACTAACGGAGGTGCTATGTGGAACTCACCTATCTCACGCCATTCCTATTGTTATTCCTTAATGCTTTTCCTATCCTCTTTGCCTTCTTGCTTATTCTTGAAAGAATAAAGAAAAAGAAAGGAACTGGATCCTTCCGCTTGTCAAGTAAATTTTGCAGGTGATGTTGGAATGGAAAATGAATCGTTATGCATAATGGACCTTTGCACGTAGAGCAATTCAGATGGACTACACTTTGTTTATATATATCACAATATATTGTGATATCCCTGGAAATACTTCAATATGCCGCTATGAACCAAATGGTTGAACCATCCCAAGGATACCACTGGGGAACACAACTCGGAGAGTGAGAGGTAAATTACCCACATTAAAACCTAGAAGATACGGGACACTTCACAGTCCAATACACAATTCTTTCTGAAATCTACATACCTGGTTTATTCCAAACTAAACACAATACAACATGACACTCCACAGGCGCGGAGAGATGTAACAAAAGCGAAGGTCAATCCAACATCTCCCGGCCAGCCAGCTCCAGATCCTTTGATGTCTGGCTAGATCACAGCTATCAGTTGTTTTCGTGTAAACACTACTACGATTTCCAACCAGCCAAAAGGAGTCGAATGCCTGGCGGCGACTTGACCTTACGAAACAAATGAGTATATCACAATATTTTCCAACACGGAATATAATATCTCAAGAAACTCCTTCATTGGACGCCCTAACGTCGTTTAAAGGACAATTCAACATAAAACTTATCTCAAATGTCGCCGATACGTGCTGCAGATTTACACATTTGAAGTGCATTAAAATAAAGTCTTACAAGGTTATAGAATATATGCAAAATACCGTACAATAAAGGGCGTTTTGAGCATTAACAGGAAATATTCAAAATATGCGTTTAAATGTTCTTTGAATTAAGATATTTAGACCCATTTTTGAGAAAACTTACAGAATGCGCCAGAAAAATGTACACAAACGTTGCATCGTTATAGAAACTGTAATTCCCGTGTTACAAGGTTCAGTTTCTGAGAGAAATGAATGTACTTTTAAGTATTTGACAGAAGCATTGTCACTCCAGTTAGTAACCCAGTTAGTGGCAAGTAAGTTACTAGAACAAGGGAAGAGAGGTAGTGGCGGTGTGACGCCAGCTCCGTCAGCTCAAACCGCCAAATATGCCCCAGAACGAAAGGCAGGGTAGCGTGTGACGTCACCGCACTGATTTGCTGCCGAAGAAGAAAGAAATAGTTAAATATGTCGGGGTTCTGACAGCGCAGGAAGCACAGGAAACGTGTCGGGTATTAATAATATGTACAACTTACATCTTGGGTGTTGTAATATTAATGTTAGCTGCCTTTATTACACAATTGGTCACAGTTTATAAACAATTAAATGTAATTTTATCTGAAGGCCAGAAATGTTATAAAGTAAATGAAATAAAACACAAATTAATTTTTCTGCAAATTACGAGAGACCCATTTAGAACAAAATTACGTGGACATTTTTCGGCACCTTTTGTTTTGTTTATTTTTAACTATTTTATCAATATCAGGACGTAATGTCTGGGAAATTTGTAATCATAGGCTGCGTGTTAGATGGTGATACGACAAGGTACTTCGGGGTTTGGACTTAGATAATTTCATAACAGGAAAAGAATTTGAATGATTATTTCAATTAATTACCAGCAAAAGAATTGTTCGCACACATATGTTGAGCCAAAAATACACAATATCTGTGCGGCAAGTGAATACAACCTCGGAATTCGGGTTTGGAAAAATCAGCCAAGTCTTTCTTGTGTGTATATCTGTCCTTCAATAAATCGCCGCATTTTAAATTTAACAATCCTATTTGGTAGCTGCCACAGCTACATTGTTGTCATTGAGTATGCTACACCCGACTGAACCCTCAGTTTCTCTACTCACAGCACCATTTATATAGGCAACTTGGTGCTAAAGAGTTCTTGCCTGACGTCACATGCAATGCAAGTCTCGCTACCGAGGAAATACGTCACAACTCTCGAAGCTGTCTTCCTCTGTATTAGAAGATAGCGGACGTACGTTTTAGCTTTATTATTCTCGCTTACCAGACCTTACGCCGCTGTATCGGCTTTTATGGGGCACAGTAAAAGATAAGGAGTACAAACGCAAAGCACGTAACCTAGATATTCTTTGGAATGATATTCAAGCAGTGTGCTTAAAAATCCCATTGGAAACATTGGTACAATGTACGGAAGCAGTAGTGTTTAGTACTCAGCAATGTTTTGATGTTGAAGGCTCCATTTTGAACAATGATCACATTTGTGTTGAAAATACATTTATGTTTCAAATTGGACTTTAAGCTTTCCATTTACAACAACTGAATCCTGTGGAATGGAACATAAATTTTGTATGACGGTTCAAAGAGTGTATGCATTTTTCACGCACCCTGTATATTAAAGGAACATTCTCGTTGTAAAGTGTAGTGTGGACTGGAGCAACGTATACATAAGTGGATGTTCCAAAAATAAACTGCAACACTTTATTGTTCCTGAATTATTACAACCAGGCATAAAAACAGTGGCCATGAGTCGCTGACGGCAAGTGAAACGTGGTCAGCAGACTTCACAAGGAATGGAAGGGGATGTTATTTACTACATGCCCTTTCCGCCTTTTTCCTTCTTATAACTTTTGCTGGACTATAAATTCATTGAAGGTGCACCAAGCAGCCACAAAGAAAAGTTATAACATATTCACTTACTATTCTGGCTGTCTCGTTATACGATAGTACTAATATAGTTATTTTCTTATTAATAATTTAACAGATCACTTAACTGAAATTAATTAACTGAATTAACTATAAGCTATAAACTATTAATTAATTGAATTAACTACAAAACTCGGGCCTAAAAGTACTTGCACGTTGTAAGTAGCCATTAAGGTAGTTGTCTCATGTGTTTATGAGAACTTCTATGTGATTTACCGAGAAAAACACGAGTCAGTTGGAGAATTTAATGTCATGTCGGCACGTTGGTCATAGTATCTCAAGGGTTAGGATAACTGCATGGCAACCAGAAGATCCGTGGTTCAAAACCCGGCTATGGCATTGCATTTTCAGTGTGACTATCTTTACATACAGTGCATGTAATTGTCAACATAATATCACGAACCGTTATCTACGATCGCGTAGCTTCGGGTTCTGGGTTAGTTTAGAACAATCTAGAATTATCGATACAGGTATTTAAAGGGGCGACGACTGGCCAGGAGTTGAGTCAGTTTTAAAACAGTGAGCTACAAGTTGTGTAACAAGAGTGAGGCGAGAAGCGGATAGTGTTGTTGTTGCAACGAGAGCTGTTTGTTATTGTCTTCGACCTTGGTAGACTGTGTATAAGTGAGGTAATGTTAAAAATCCTTTCATGGAAGTGTTGAAAACAGTGTTGTATAAATTAAATTTATTGGGAGTCGATTAATGACACTAAACAACACTTACTTTTAAATTTTCCCGGAACTAGTTTCAGAGGCCTTCCCTCTATCATCAGCCGGACATCGGCTGGTTCTCCTTGGTGTAGCTGGCAATATTTTGTCATCAGTCTCCTCTGGTGGCAGTTCGAGGAACTTGCTGAACAAATCTTTCTGAGGGATGTCAAAATTGATTACTTTGTTCCTATTTTTTGAAATAAAGATTTGCTCCCATGCGGACAGTTCTTGTTTTCCTGTTGTATGTTTTAGTAATTTTGGTTCTGGATTTATGTTGTGGTTCCTTTTTTCAAAAATGCGTGGCAACTGCTGATTTTTTTAATTGTTTGTATTTTATGTTCCTAAAGTGTTCCTTTGCTCTTGTTTCTAAATTTCTTTTGGTTTTTCCAATATAAATTTGACTACAGTCACAGCATTCAATTTGATATATCCCAGATTTTTTGTTAGATGGAACAGCATCTTTGATGTTTGAGCAAATTAGGTTCTTTAAGGAGCAATGGTTCACTGGTACTAGTTGAATGTTTTGTTTTTTGAAGACTTTTTGAATTTATCAAAGGTCCATGGATGGTAAGTGTTTTTTTGAAGATAATTTTAGTTTCTGTAGCTGAGAGGGTTGTGGTTTCCTTTAGTAGTTTCTTCTTTTTTGCTAAGTTGACTTTTTTGTCTACTAGTGATTTGGGAAAGTCATTTTTCTGTGTTATTTCAATAATTTTGTTGTATTCTATTTTGTATTCTTCTGCTGTGAGAGGGATGTTGACCAGTCTGTGTGCTAAACTATTAAAGATTGCCTGTTTGTGGGATCTTGGATTGTAGCCATTAGCTTTTATGTAGTTGTCTGTCTGTGTTGGTTTTCTGTAAATGCCAAAGTTTATTCTATTTTTATTTATGATTATTTTTAGATCTAAAAATGGTAAATACTCGTCTTTTTCAACTTCTAGAGTGAACTTGATGCTTTTTTCTTGAATAACCTTTAAATATGACAAAATATATATGATGACAAAATATTGCCAGCTACACCAAGGAGAACCAGCCGATGTCCGGCTGATGATAGAGGGAAGGCCTCTGAAACTAGTTCCGGGAAAATTTAAAAGTAAGTGTTGTTTAGTGTCATTAATCGACTCCCAATAAATTTAAAATTTAAATTTGAGGTAATATTGTTACGTGAGAATTGGAAGTGTATTTCTAGGAGAATAAAGAGCATTTAGAATTTCGGAAAATTGGACTTTTAATTCTACGAACCCACAAAGTCACAATCAATATACTTATAACACGTTATATCATCTCCATTTTTAAATCACAAAACAGTGTTTCAATGTTCTTAGGGCTTCTCTAGTGCTCTCTGGGTCATTAGTTTTCTTTAGTGGCTGTGAGGGTCATAGTATTATTTGAGTAGTAGCACAGAATGTATATATGACCTGCCTTCAGTGTTTCAATATGTGTAAATTACATCATCTATGGGCAAGGAGCCACCCTCGACTACGCAATCGTTTATGAAGCAAATACATTCTAGAACCATTTACTAATTGTTTCCTTTTTCAGTGTTCGTCTCCACTGGATTTAGTATCTAATAATTTTGAATCATCGTATGTTACGACATATAAGTGGATAACTTGTGTAGGAACTTTAATCTAAAGTCCTGGAGAAATTCCGTACTTGCTTCTAATCTCATGTGATTTTTTAACGAATATTTCTTTTATGGATTTATACCACTTCCATTTCGTCCGCCTGCTTGAGAATTGCTATGCCTGGTCATTACACTTGTAAGATTTGTTTTGGTTTAGGCTCCGAGGGTTGAAAAACGTTTAAAACTGTTTAAATATGTGGTTTAAGAATCGATACGGACATGTGAAAATGAATAAGAAATGAAATTGTTAAAATTCGGTAGATCCTGAAATGACAACATGTAAATGAAACTATGTCAGTGTTTTATGATTGGTAGTTTTAAAAATCAGGTTATGTAATGCGTGACCTGGAGCAGTAAAATTTAAATTTGGTTGATAGTAATGGCAACGAGTGAAGGAAAAATCACTAATTTTGGTAAAACAGCTGGGAAAGATAACGTTTTTCGAGTAGTAATGTCGAATAGAACAGACATGTTTTGGATTGTGGAATATCGAGGTGAACGGATTAAAATATTAAAAATAATTAAAACAGCTTTTCGGAAAATTGTATTGAATGAATAGAATTTTTATGTAAAGTGTTGTATAAAAATGACATAAAGTAGTGCAATTAAATTACAAGTTTGAATGTTACAAATTAAACAAAATTATTTATTACTGAGTTTATTTAAGTAAATTATTCTTTCGCTTCCTACTGCGGCTGAGAAAAGGGTTCTCATGAAGCAGATCCGGAGACTTTATATACATCAATACATCTGAGTGCCAGATCTGAACCAAAAATTCAGATCAAGTAGAATCTGCAGCACGTGGCTTCATCATCGTCACCATCAAGGAACGCAGCAGACGTACCATGACCCCAGGTACAACGCGGGACGACGAGGGACGAGATCAGGTAGGAATAATCCTGCTACACATGATTGCCACAACGCGGGGCATCTAAAACTTCTTCAGGCATCATCTCACATCATCACCCTAATACTCCCGCTACACACTTTAGGTCCCCCCTTTTAACAGCTGAACGCTTAGTTTATATTCTTCCAATAGGTACTGCACTTAACACTAGTGTTTAGATTTCATACATTAAACTACTCCACATATTGATGTTCAAGTCGGGGCAATGCCAGTGTAAGAGGATTGGCCTTTTATATCTCTCAGTATCTTTTGACCATACCAAATAGGAACCCATATTTAGAGCGCCAAGTTTGGTGGAAAGCTGTTGGAAGAAGTACAAGCATGCACAAATAAAATTATTTGTTCTTTGTTATACACTCTTAGACAAAAAATGAGCTGCTACCAGAAACAAAGTTTGATTCGCAAAACATCGTAAGCATTCGATGAGGCTCCGTTCAAAATCTTAGCTTTGGAAAGTAAGGTCAGACCGAAAAGTTCAATGACTTGAATCCTGGCTATGGCATTGAAGTTTTCAGTCTTCCTCTACCTTCCATACTTTGACCTACACACGGCTACTGTGAAAGAACAATTAATTTTGCCAATAAACGCTTTGATACCACTCTGGCTTCATTTCAAAGCTAGGCGATGGATGTGGAGATGCTTTGTGGCTCGGTTGTGTACATGGTAGCTGATCGGTGAAACGCACGAGTGTCGTAAATGCGCCAAAATGAGTTTTAATCATTGATGTGCAATTTTATTTTTATTATTGTTAATTCAATAGCAATGGCTAATGTTTTTCTTGCAGCAGATAAATAATTTTTGAATACCTTCATTTATAAAAATGCAAGTAACATTCTTGCCGTTTTCAAAAAAATGCAATATTATTAGAAATTGCCTTAATATTACTTGTGTAAATACTCGTGCTCATTTGTCTGTACTTAATGCGAAGTATCCTTCCGTGAAAATGTCACATGCCCTGCAGAATGGGGGCAGTAATAGAATCGTTTAAGTTAATTTGCATTTTTATTTGATTTTACATATAGGAATAAAACACATTAGTTTAAAAGCAGAGTAGAGGGTTTCAATTTTTATGTGTGAGCATAAATGCCTTAAAGTCAAGCAAACCTTAATAATTGGAAGTTATATAACAATGTGTGTAACACACATTTCATATTTCTACACAAAAAAAAAAAATCAAAATGATGACTGGAGTTCAAACCTTTGTAGGCCTAGCTCCTACGTGCTAGCTCCTCCTCTCTTTTGTACGGCCAACTATCAATCTTACATTACAGGTATTACAGTTTACTTTTTTATGTCTGCCTATCTCACCATTGCTGGTGGCAGGAGTCGCTTGGGTTCTCTCAGAGCGAAGGAGCCGAAGCATATTGACCTGAAAGATGAGATCAGTGTTGGGAAGTAGGCCCAACGCCTGGGATATTTTGTTGTTATTGTAATTTACGTCCTCCAACGTTAAGTCATATCGGACGGTGAATGAATTGGGTAAAATGATGCTCAAATTACTCCAGGATCCATGGAGCTTAGAGTTACCCGACATTCGTCTTGAAGGATAAGGGAAACCCCAGAAAAACCCTTATCCAAGTAACTCACCCTATACGAGATTCGAACTCGGGACCTCTTGTACGTGAGGCAGACACGCTACCATCTACGCTACCGAGACGGCAACGCCTGGGATGAATGAATAATGGAGCGATTGGCGGAATGATGGTGGGGGAAGCCGGAGAACCCGTAGGAAGCCCATCGCAGCATCATGTTGTCCACCACAAATCCCACTTTGCGGTCGTCTGGAATCAAACCCGGGCCGCCTAAGTGAGAGGCAAGAAGTCTAACGACTCAGCCATGGCACGGCCTTAATTCATATTACTCTTGAAGAATATTCACTAATCTCCCACTCCATCTATATATTACACGATACCCTTACTGTAGATTGTTCTAATGGTACTTTATGTTTAATAACAAGGTTACACCCCTGAACAAGCTCAGTGCTCCCTTGCTGCGTGTGTACTGGAAACTGTCAGCTGCAAATGAAACAGAGCACAAATGGTGAAAAGCAAATAAACGTGTCCATCCTTAGCCCATGTTAGTAATGACGTAGGAAAAGCAGACATACCGCTACCAAAGACCATCTGTGGCTTTTATGATCACAAATTAATGAGATCGGCCATAATTACCTTGTTTGTATGTCACACAGATGTCTGGAAATTATGCCTAGCTCCTAAATAGCCACAGCGTGAGAATAATTAAACCAGTGAGCATACATACAGTAATGAGGTGGTTGTGATGATAAAACAGTAAATACATTATAAAGTTAGAAATAAATGAAGTACTCGTATTAAAATTATTACCCGCACATTTATTCATTAATGCAGAAAATATATATGTATATAATTTGTATGTAAGCATTTATGTAGGAGTGATCTATGTATATATTGTATGAAATATATAGCGCACTATGTAAAGCCAGTCCATTGCAAGGCCAAATTCTTTCTCACAGATATTAGCTATCAACTGTTTTTTAAATTTAAATTAATGGACAATTGCGTTACTGAAATATACGAGGGCTGTTCAATAAAGAATTATCATAATTTTTACGGTCATAATTTTTCGCACTAAAATTTAATCTTATTATATTATGTTAGCTTAATGTGAAATAAACACGGTAGTAGTTTCATTATTGGTACTCCTGGTTCCCGCCTGTGAGAATCAGACAAGTTCAGACATATTCAGTATCGCCTATCACTGCAATGGAGTAACATGCAGTTAAAGTTGATGTTAGAGGAATATTCGGAGTTTGTATCAAACGTAATCTCAGCTGACAAAACTTGGATACATCATTTTGATTCTGAGAGCAAACAGAAAAGCTCAGTGTGGAAATGTCCTTCATCACCAACCCCACAAAAAGCAAAAGTGGTTGTTTCTTCCGGCAAAGTTATGGTCATCTTATTCTTTGATATTCATGGAATGGTTTATCAGCATGTTGTACCTGCACATACATCAGCAACTGGAAAATATACAGGGATGTCCTGAAAACATTGTAAGTCCATATCAGGCGCAAAAGATCACATTTCCGTGATGCAGGCTGGATTTTCCAGCACGATAATGCGCGGCCGAGTATTGCCCATGTTGTTGCTGAATATCTTGCAAAAATCGACATGAAGTGTATCCCTCACCCTCCCTTTTGTCCGGATTTAGCCCCATATGACTTTTCTTTTTCTATTCCTTAACTTGAAGAAACGCCTTCCTGGGAGGCAGGGGTGAAGGTTCCGGAGGCGATTTTGAAGGATCTCTCAAAAATGGTTTCCAGCATGTCTTTGAAGACCGCCAGAAACGCTGGGATAACTGCATCGCATTCAGGTGAGGCTTTTGAGAAGGACCATCAAAATTATGAGGATGAGTAAAGGTAGTTATCAAACAAAAGTGGTAATTCTTTATTGAACAGCCCTCCTATTTCAAATAATATGTAATAACTGGCTGACACGGCGAACTTCGTACCGCCAATAAAAGCTGCGTGGACTTATCTATATAAGTAAACAAATTTGGATTGTTATAGATTTATTCTGTAATTTGGGGTGAAGCTTAAATACAAAACACTTACAATTAAGTTAATCAATCTAAAGCTTTCTGATAAAGATTTTTTCTTTTTTATTCTGCATAAATATAAAAATATTATGATTTTCCGACGCGCGAGCACATGATGTACAAATCGTCCATGAGAGAAACAGCCAAACTCCAAGTTGATTCCACAATCCTCCAACCACTGCCCTGGCGATTTATTTAGTCATCGTAGAGAGCAAATGCACAGGAATTCGTAGACGCTTAAAATCAAAAGGTAAGTCCGTTGGAATCATCGTAATGCGTGGGGTCAGAATAACCCCTCCAGTGTACTTTCCCTTGATGATTGGCGTTATTCTTTAGTCTCTTCACGGTTAGTCTTGCTCAATAGCACAGTGGTGATTGGTTAATGTTACGCAGCATAACCACGACTGATCCTAAATTTAATTATAAATTGTGAGGTAGGAGTCCAGAAAATTCTAATGAATTTAAAAACTCGGTAGGATAGACGACTACGACATCCTGGTTTATAACTGTATCACCTGATTTGTACGAAAACAACTGCCCCGCAAGAAACCGCAATTCTTACATAACTATATTAGTATTAGCATTAGCTGCATCTTGCTGCGCATCAGTGCGGTCAGCACGTGATATAGCTCATCGCACATATGAGTGACTTCTACGACCTAAGTCTGGTTGTCTTCATTTTGGCATAGTTGCCGCGAACTTCATTAAGTCACAAAGGAATTCAATTAATTTTGAGTCACATCAGTTCAAATTGACGAATTCACAAACACAAATTGTACAGAAGTTATTCCGTAATTCACCAATATATATTTATAGTGTTATAGTGCGTTCAGAAATGCATTTTGTTTCTAATCTTCGAAAGATGTATCATCGTGCTACATCAAAAGTTTTCAGTCTTGATGACAAACGATAAAGGTTATTTAATAAAAAAGGTAAGTGAAATACCTTAGTGAAATTGTGTTGAAGACTTTGGTAAGGAGTAGATTATCTTTCGACTTTGTAATCTGTTCAACCGTTCTGGAGGTTTTTGTGAGACTAACAAATGTTAATTCATTCTTATATACAGGGTGTTCAAAACCGACACCGAACGAACATATGGAATTAATTGCTCAGGATCTATGTGACATATGCACCCACATATAGATGGTTTTACCGCCAATAGATCCGCATAAAAATGCTCCAGAATGAGTGTGGATTAGACAGTGAAAGGAACGACACGTACCTCTAGCTGTCGGAGCTCGCAGGTATAGGTCACATGCCGTGCTGCGTGCTGTAGCTGTTTGTAAACATACCGACATTCTCCGCAGTAGCTTGCTACTATTAACAATTTCTTTGGCTTATAAAACCGCAATAAAGAAGTTATTGCTTATGTATGCTTAACGTGTTCCAAAATTCCGTTATAGCAGTCCATGATGGCAAATAAGCTGTTGTACATGTGCAAATTATAACTTTTAGAGGGAAGTTAATGTTAGTGGGGTTGAGGAAGGACGCATTAAATGACAAACAGAACAGAAAACATCATCAAAGAGTTGTAGATAAATTAACCAAAACCAAATGGCTTATACAATGAGACAAGCATTTTATTTCACACGTTTGATAATACTAAATAAATCATTTGTAACTGAAAAGGAAGTTGTTGATATTTAGAGTAAGCGTTTGATAGCATTGTACAATTTAGATCATAGCAAAATGCTCAGAAGTTAAAGAAATAAATATTATCCGTGATGTAACTATTTTTACAATTCATATTTTTAATGAAACTAAATTAATCTTGCGTTCCTTGAACTCCCTTCATCTCTTCCATCCATCAAAACCATATCCGTCATTACGGCGTTCGTATAGCGCTCCATATTGCTTGGATTTGCTATGTAAATACGCGCAAAACCCTCCCTGTTAGGACGGAATGTGTAGTTTTACAATGACGAGCAATCTTGCAACTTCCGAGTTATTATTAAAATTTTGCATAACTGTTCTTTGCCCCATTTCCTGAAAGATAGAATAAAGAGCAAGCAGTTATGCTTTCGTTTTTGTGGCCGGTGCATCCCAATAACAACTTTTGAGTTTCACACACTAGTGGTTCCTGCGCTGCCTAATCACAAAATCATGTAATATTTAATGCTGCATAAAATTATACCTAACAGAACTTCGAAGCTGCGGCACCGAAATTCGGAGCAGTTAAGTTAATAAACTACGCAACGGCTATAATCGTTCAGTGTCGTTTTGAAACAACCTGTATACAGAGATGTGAAAACGTTGGAGCTACAAAAGTGTTGAAGAGGTATCTGCATACATGTACACTTGACCTCTTTAGTCAATAATGGTCGATCCTGCTCTATGAAGACCCATTTTCATCTAAATTTCAAGTTACCAAATGATGTTCTAAATACATTACAGTTACACAATAATTTTGGTTATGGTATAAACCTTTCATTTAGAATTTATATAATGTTGTATTCCCAAAACTTACAAAATGCTTCTATATGCACAAAAATTATCTTACTACTTTCTGAACTTCGATCTTTCTTTCAGAATAATGGAAGCTCCTGCTTTCACCTAAGAGACACTTATAAAGTTACAATAATCAATGTAATGCTTTCTCACTATATTTACAACTATTCAACCAAAACTGACACGTACTTCAGAGCTATGTATTATTCTTGGAAAGTGAAATACAGATCGTGTGTGTGTGTTTTTTTTTTTTTTTTTTTTTTGTGTGTAATTTACGTCCTCCAACGTTAAGTCATATCAGACGATGAATGAAATTGGTGAAATGATACCCAAATGCGTCCGGAGATGGAGCTTAGAGCTACCTAATATTCGTCTTTCAGGATAAGGGAAAACCCCTGTAAAAACCTTATCCAGGTAACTCACCCTAACCGGGATTCGAACTCGGGAACTCTTGAATGTGAGGCAGACACGCTAACATCTACGCTACCGAAGCGGGCTACAAATCGTGTTCCTGCACTATTGCAACAACAAACTGAAATAATCCAGATAGAAGAATATGCTTACACGTAAACGTTTTTGCAGAATCTGTGTTCAGAACATAAGCTTACTGTGCGATTTGGAATTATTTTCGGAGAGAAATATCGCAGTACTTAAATGATAATATTGCTAGCTTATACATCGCTATTTATAACCAACTAGTTTAGTCCAATTGTTCGTATAGCTGCTTTCTTTTGAGAAATATCTCTTGCGTTTCAAGAGGTATTTTAGAAGATTATCTATACAACTGAACAGCTAACGGCCCTTCTCTGTGAAGTGGGGGTAGCGTGTCTACCTCAAATTCAAAATGTTCCGAATTCGGATCTTAGTCAGTCTTTCAGGTTCTCTCTCATGCTTAAAGGTAAAATGTGGGACTTTGGGCTCACTTGAGCATCAGTTCACCCATTTCATTCATCAATGTTAGTCCTTAAAACAAAAAGGAGGTTAAACAGGTTAATCTCTGGAGGAATCACAACTTTGTGGAAATTGTAACTAATTTAGGCCTTAAAAGGCAAAAATTTATACTATTTACAAAAGTTTATTTAGAATGAACGAGTCGTTATGAAGTGAAGTCTTCAAGACCTCCTCTTGTAATGGGAACGCAGCAGAAAGGGAGGTGAAAAGGTATACGAAGAAGTGGAAAAGGTTGATAGAAGGAGAGAGACATGAAGACGAATCTCTGAGGTCAACTATACAATGCCAGCGGATTCTACTAGTGTAACGTATATTTACATCTTGCCGTTGGGTTTCTTTTATAGAACCTTATTTTAAATATCATTCAAAATAGAATAGCATTCTAAAAAGGTTTACAAACAAATTTTGTATGAAGCAAAGACACAATATTCAGTAAAAGAACTTTTTCTCATAATGAAAATATATTGTAGAACATATTTCACTAGAAAGAAAAAAGCGATTTACTTTTATTTTTTCTTCTGTTATAATTTCTGAGCTGTTAGTGAAACAATGCACTTCATTAATTAACATTCCCTTAGGGAAGAATACTTGGAGTCTGCTCTTTCAGTTAATATTCCTGTTCTTTTGCTACAAAGCGTAAACTCTACAAAGAGAGATAAAAGTAAGCCAAAGAGAAAAGGAGCAATAACGAACTGTCATGTCGTATTTTAACCTTTCCATCAACGTCCACGGAGTTGTCATTTTTCATTCCCTGGGTGTGTCGACTGTAAGAGAAAGTATAGAAACCCGATTAAAGCAAAAGGAAGATTCCCCGGAACATAGCTAAGCCAGAAGTCAAAGCTGGCATTACTACTGTGTCTCATTATCGAAAAACATTTCCCATTTCTCACGTGTGTTCTTTTTGTGGAGAGGAAATATTTGAGACAAGGGAGCGGTACGTCTGTTGTCAGAAAGTAGCGGCTGAAAGCATAAAAGGTTCCGTTGGCTCCACCTCGGTGACATTACTTTATGAAATAATCTGTTCCTGTTAAAGAGAATATGGTTTAAAATAATATAAAAGCTATGTTTAAAATCTTTTTTAGGATTATGGATCTACTACACCTGTATTGCCCTCAGTTATCTGTGCTTTAAACTTTATTTCAGGTATTCAGCTTTTTGCTGATGTAGAAACAGTAGAACTGCATAAAATTACATTGTAAATTACGCGTCAATTTAAATATATTACAAGTTTATGCAATGAAACAGAAAGGAGCCAGTTGTTCAGTGTATAAAGAAGCCGCACAAACCAACTGATCAATTTATGTAATTATTTTATAAATTAAAATCTTTATTCTTACAGATATACGTGCACTTCAAAACTCATTGTGAAATTTTCAATTATTTTGCACGCAATATCAGTACCACAAGATGTCTTTTGAACTTTTATTGTAACTAAGCAGATATTTAGTAATGAAATGTTTTTGGAAGTGGTGAGTTTATATCACTATTTTTTCTCTAAATAAGATATTGGCTAATCCAAAGTAAACGACATTCTTTAATACTACCAGATCAATTATAACCTACCTAACAATTCTGAAAAATTACCTTACCGTATCTCAATCCTTTATATAAATCTTCAAAGTTTGGCCCATTTTTAAATTCTGCAGAACAATAAAATCTAGCAAAATCATAGACAATCTTATATATTTCTAAAAATGTTTCAAAATCCCGTGTTTAACGACAATTTCAACCGCATACGTACAAATCTACATCGTTTTACCAATCCAGATGGAAGACAAAACACTTGCAATAAAGATAGAGTTCAAAGAAAACAATGGGTCGTTTAATGTCTTTCAAAGATCCCTAAACTTACTTTCAATCTTTAACAAATTTTATTCATAAAATCACGGTAAATCAATACTAAATATAGAAATAAATATATGATGCGGAATTAATAATACAACGTTACACATCAATTAAAATATACTACTTTATAAGTAGACATATATTATATAAATAATGCCTACAGAAATGTTCGCTTATGTCTTTCATAAATTTTTGTCCAAATATTCTTCGTTGTATGCCGTACAATAAGTTCATAACGTGTCAAATATTTAATTAATTTACTTTTTTATATTAGAATTAATTAAAGGAAATCTAAGTTGCCATGTGTTGCTCAGCAGCAGTTTTTTCAAAAGAAACTGTAAACAACATTGGAAGGGTGTTATAAACTTAATATTTTGATTCAACAGTCATTAGTGTAATTGTATTACATTATTTACAATTTGCATAACAATTGACAGTTGTATTACAATATTACTATAATAATATAAACGGTAGTGCGTGTCAATAAAGACTGTACCTACAAGTTTTTTATATCCAGCATTATGAATGTTTTATTAGCGATATAAATAGTACAGTTGAAAAGGAGAAAATAAAATAGTGCGCTGATAACGACGTTAGCTCGTTGCGGAAATTTTGTCCGTACGCGAAATTCTCTGATTTTTGCTATGTTATAATGTAAGAAATTCTACGATATAAGAATTTAAATCCAAATTTAGAGAGAAGCTATGGGTCTCCTGAGCCTAGAAAATCTCCGGTGAGGTCATTTTATCTGATTTTCCGGTTGATTTAAAGTAATCTGTAGTGGTTGCATATGCTTTTCAGGAATTACTTCACTTACGTTTATGTCTATGAGGGTTTTTCTAATAAAAGGTCACATTCCTTTTCTTACCAAGGTCTTTCCTTACCAAGTGGGCTAAAGTGGCAATTTTCAGAAAATTAAAGCTAAGCGTATTCTTCCCCTTGTAAATATATGAAGTATATCAAACTTTAATAAAACAATTATAACTGTTATTGAGAAAATTTAAGCTTTGAAACTTTTTCCTAGAAAAAATAAACTGGAAAGATAATTTATTTTAAAAAGTTCTTCCTGCATCTTTGGAAGGTATGCTAATTTAAATAAAAAGTTTGGTAGGTGTCCCGGACTTTGTTTTCGAGTATTTTGTGTTTCCTCAAACATATATCTCCTTTAAAATAAAAATTTTATCTCATGGATCTCAAAACATGCATTTTTAAGCGAAATTTCTCATATATTTTATTTCTCTACTTAGTAAGTATTTTCATCTTTTATATTCTTACATCAAATACAGAGGCATTAGTGCAAGTATATATTTTTGATTTATACGCTGGAAGAGCAGCTGAATTACATCTTTCTTTTATTATTAGTTTTAGATTTTGGTTTCCTTTCTTAAAAATAAGGTTTTGAAACAATGAACGAAAAAAAAACATTATTTTATACACATCACAGTTTTCGAGAGAACCGCTAGAGCTTAACTTTGCGCTCTTTCTATCACTCTAAGAGGCGTGTACTATTAATATTGTTTTATTCTAATGTTCGTTATAGAAAGGGTAAGATGTATCAGTATTTTCAGTAGTAGTTTACAAAACAAAACTTTTATTTATGAGTACTTTAACATCATAAGCTGCGAAATGAAACTTGGATTTTGCTTATATTGTCATAAAAATAAAGTTACCTTAAAAACTGTTTTGTATGTGATCGTCGTTATTTTGAGTCATACAGACTACTGTCATATGTACATTTGGAAAGGATGGCGACGTCCCACGTAAAATTATCAGTAGGGTAGCATGCCCTGAGAATTAAATACTTACATTTTGCTGCACCTATAAAATATTATAGATATTGAAGTACAATATCGAAAGGCCGAACAAAGGCATTGAAATACCCTTTTTAGAATCTTGACTATACACCTGTGATGCTAATGTACTATATCATGACTCAACGCTTAAAGTATTTGTTAATTTGCTACAGGTAATCGAATAGTTATTAGAGCTAAATTCTGATAAACAAACATATATGACTAATGCAATGCTGTTGCTTTCAAAAGCCCTTTCCAGCTTCTGCTGTGGAGAAAAAGGACATTATCCCATATTTTCAATGAAAAATGTTGTTGATTATGTGAGAGGCCAATTTTTTATTAAACCTCCAACCTAAGTCATAACAGGCAATGAATGAAATGGGTGAAATGATGTTCGAATGATCCCAGGGCCTACAGAGGTTAGAGATACCCGACGTTATTATTTTCAGAAAAAAAACTGACATAAACTGGAAAAGTTCCTGAACTAGATAATTGATCCGGAGCGGTATTATAACTGAAATCTCTAGCTACGAGTTGGGCAGAGACCTTTTGACTCTGTGTGCGTTTTTCCACTGTGCTACAAGAAATGATGTTACAGAGGGCCACTTACACAGAAACATGACTGTTATCTCTTTTAAAACTATAATTCAACAAGTTTTCCGTTTTTTTTTTTTTCATACTCTCCAGGTACGTTAAGATTTTACCGGTAGAAAAGTTGTAAATGGTCTGCTATTGCAACCAACAAACTAAGTAAATTGGAATAAAAATTATAACGACTTGGTAGTACAAACATGACTTCTGGTGTTGCATGTTATAGAGTGTGTATTATCATTGAGCTACGAGAGGAGCTGGTGTAGTATGCCCTACAAGCCTTACATATAACAGATACTGGTTCTGTTAAGATCATAAATAATGTGTTTTCGCGTTTTTTCCTTATTCTCCAACGTAATGCAGTTAATAATTCAGCCACAAGGGAATTCTTACCTGTTATTTGGTACTTAGTACTAAAACTTTTGTCATATTGCATTATTATAACCATAGAAATCTTCTAAGAGAGTAACAGATTAAAATGGTGACCACCGCACTGCACACCATACATCTGCGACAGTGCGATTTAGTTTTTACTCGCTCTAGTCACAGAATGCCTGAATGACACTGAACCGAGGAAAATGTACACTTATTTTCTTGAAAGATAATGCCTTTAGCATTTACTTCATAAAATTTCTTCAATCATTTGAATAAAGTTATCATTTAAATTATTTCCTATGAGAAATTAAGATTATTTTTATGAACTTTTTTTAACTTCTGTGACTCAGCGTTTCGTTCTATCTTGGGCGTGAAAAATCCTTAATTTTGATTTGCTTCTTAAAGAATACTTTGTTAGATGCGTTTTATTAGACGTGATATTCTTTTACATGTCGAACATTTAAAACACGTGACAATCGATTTTACTTCCCTTCCAAAAGAAGCCATGTTAAGAATTTTGCTGCCCCTTCCCTCCAAAAAAGCAAAAGTCCGTCACACTCCGCCATGTTTGAACCCGCGTTTCGGTAACCAGAGGTTAGTGTGTTACCTTAGACCACGGAAGACTATTTCTTCGGTGGATGCCTATTTCACAGTCCAAATAGTTAAAAATGAGGTAATCGTTTTACAGGAAAGTTAAGAAGTACATACCAACTCTGATTTAGTTTGGGTTTTAGATATTCCAAAATGTAATTATAAAACATACAGTGCAGAGATATTACAGTCAAGGCTTTCTATATTTAAACACACAGTTCTTTTTGGTTCTGTTATCGTATTTCTAATGATAGCGTTCTTGAAAATTAAATTGAAATTGTCCTTTAATTTTTCATATTATACGAATTAAAAAGTGTGATTTTGTGTAGTACATCTGTTTACTTACTAATGTGACATGTTAAACACATAGGATGCAAAGCATATATACCTGCACCCTCAGCAGAATTCATTTAGATTAATGTTACTGTATGAGTCATTGTTATTTTCCTAACAATTTTTCCACGTTGTTCCTTGAAACGTTGTCTAAGCTAATAAATCTGGCGCCTGCACGATTTATTACAGTTTTATTCACTTCATGTACGCAATGATTTAAATCCATTTAGAATTGCAGGACAGTAGCCAAGTAAACGCTTGATTTGTTTGTTTGGCTATTTATCTACACAGAAGGCGTTCAGACCATCCGAGGAATGAAATATTTTTCCATTACTGGATGGTGCGTCTTACAAGATAAAATATGAAAGGAATAGCAAATATCCAAAAGGTATAGAAGAAATTGTTTAAATTTTCTGATAAGCTGGAGTTCAGTTTGGTCTATTCGAGGTCTTTAACTCAGTAAAATTACATTGACTTTTCACTTTTATGAGTTGTTTTATAAATGCTTACTTCTTAGGCTTAATGCAGATCACCAGGAGTTTACTAACACCTAAATCATAATCTAAAACATCCGCGCAGATTGAGTGTATTTTCAAAGATTTTTGTTTGCTACTATACGTCAAAATATATATTTGCGTTTCAAAGTTACAAAATACTGTGTACTATTTACACTCATATTCAAATCCTTGGAACACTGATATACTTTTTACACGTTCTTTTAATTCCTTTAAAATTTTTATCCGTTTTGTTTTTACTTCCGATATAAACGTATTCAGTAACTCTACCCTAATTACTAGAAAACATTATTTTCTCTGATTTTAAAAGATTCAGTGTCCATGATATGCTTACTTCCATAACTAAATTGTTTAATATACTTTGCTAAAGAAATGTGACAGAACCAAAACGTAATAGCGATGAAAAATGAAAGTTGTTCCTCCCTGTTTCAATTAAGAGTATTTTATAATATATAAACTGATCTAATGCTGACCAGACATAATTAGATTGTTAACGTTAGGAGTGTTTCCCTTCAGCCTGATATTAAGACCTTGTAAAACTGTTTTTAAACAATTTTTTGCAAGTAAGTTACTTTCTAAAAATCTTAATGTTTATTTTCGATTGAGCCAGCATTCACTTACATTTTGTCAAACACTGCTTTCATAGAATTAATTTGGATTATCTGGCGTATTCTGAGTTATTATAAAGTAAGCGAATTTCGAGAAAAAAAATTAATTAGTGCAATCGATATAGCTAAGGAACGGAGGATGTTTAAATATGTCTTTGTCTTATGATAAATTCCATCTTATGGTTCCCACAAGTATATTGAATAATATTAAACATTCTAAATATCCACAATAGTATCACAAAACTTCCCATAATTAACTGAACTATGCACATCTGTAAAGAAAGGCAATAAAATAAAAATTAAAAAATTTAGTCTATTCTCATACATATTTTTAAATATTACTATGCGTTGAAAAGGAATGCTAAAAACCACAGAAATTACACAACAAGCTAACATGTACATACGTATGACTTCCATGTATTTTATCTACGAGATGCAGAACTTGCATCATTCATTTACGTATGTCCATTATTTTCAATGTATATTTACATACTTTTACGTATCTGGATTGTCCGCGCCATGGCTAAGTGTTTATACCGCTTGGGTCTCACTAAGGCGGCCCGGTTTCAATCCCAGACGACCGCAAAATGAGATTTCTGGTGGACAACATGGAGCTGGGGTGGTTTTTCTCCGGGTCCTCCGGTTTCCCCCGCCAAAATTCCACATATTCCATCTTCATCTTTCCTATCGCCTCATCTCTCTCGTACTTTCACTTCCGGCGTTGGGCTGACCACTCATCCCGGAATGTTTCTGATCAGGAAACCGCTGATCCTCAACCTGTTGCTTACGGGCCTTGAGGTTGCATGGTACCGAAGGCCCTATGTTCCACTTAAGAACATACCGGAATTCGTTCATTCATTCATTTACATATCTGGATTCCCTCCCTCTTTTGGTCTGAGATACAGTCAGCCTCGTTTGATTTCTAAATGTCAAATTATCAGCTAACTGAATGGGAAACAGCAGCTCAGCATAAATCGGCTGACAGGAATCGAGACAATGACGTCCCATATTCTAATAGGGTACCACACTCATGACACCAGAAGTAGACAGAGCTGCGGGTCGCGACTTTTCGGGTGGCAAGTCCTGCTGTGCTGTGGGGATATTTACTTAACATTATTCTGCATGAGTTTGTCTCACTAGCTCCGAACAGAACTGCGTTGAAAGGTATACTTAATGGATTTTAACTAAAAACATTTTTATTTTTCCAGAAATTCTAAGCGACATTGATAAATCTTCTGTTTTCTGAAGTGCACGAGGTAATCCTTTTAAAAATTTTAAACAATAGAGGTGTGTGTTTAGCTTAATAAGCATAATATATTATCATTAATTTTGCTAGTCCTTCTTTTGTAGCAAGAAAATAATACAGAAGATTTGAGGTTAATGCAGACAAACACGCATAAGCACGCATATTCACACACAAGCTGTCATGCGGGTGCACATATGTTCCTTCACTCTCTATTTATCTTGTGTCCCTCATGGAACCATTACTCATCCAGAAACTGGGCTGATCTGCTTGTCGTACCACAGCTTAAATACGAAAGGTCAGAAGAGCTGCAGCAGAAGGTATCTCTCAAGTTCACTACTGTAACTTTCTAGTCAAATATTTAGAAACGCCGAGAAGCCAGCAAGACTTCGTTGTCCTGGGCTTTCAGGCCAGTAGTCATCCTTAAATATTAGGCAATGTCACTTCTTTGCTATCCTAGATAACCTTTGATATGTATCATGTTATTGGAAACTAAATGGATAGGTCAATACTTTATTTATAAATCTTATATTTATAATGTGAGCGACAGAGGTAACATTCCAGCATGACATTTAATTCTCAAATTTACAGTCACATATATTTGATTTAACTGAACCAAAGAAAGCAGAAAAAGAAATTGTCTGGGATAGAAATGGTCACTATTTTGTGACTCCAAAAACAAAACGCTGATAGTTACTAGAAAAAGGTATAAAAGGAACTAATGTTCGGAGTTGAAAACCAACGCAAGAAGGTACAAGCGTAGCTTTTTTGCTAAGTTAATGTAGCTTTATGTAAAAATAAAGTAGTTAAAATATATCAAATAATTCTTCTTTCTTGCTTTTTTCTGAGTTTACATGTCAGAGATGAATTCCTGTCTTGATTTGGTAGAAAAGGCAGATATCGTCTAATGAGAACGTAATAGGTGCCTCTCATGAGAAGATTCTTTTGAGAAGCAATGAAACATAAACCTCTAGAGGAAGTGTTTTCTTGAGTTGTGAAAAGTTGCTCCATAATATTCAAATCCTTTTACGATAATCAAATTATATGTGCAGATCAGGAAAGGTTCTTAAAATTTAAATGTTCTGAGAGATCTTAGCTCTATTTTTATAAAATCTTAATCAATATGCATTTAATTTCTAATACGAGTTAATTAGAAATTAAATACAAGGTGCTGCAGCTGTACCAATTACAGTGGTTCAAAGTTTTGACACACAAAATGGACTGAACTAACCGAGCTATTTACAAGAATGTAATTTACTTGTTTGTTTTTGTAATTTACATCCTCCAACTTTAAGTCATATCGGACGATGAATGAAATGGGTGAAATGATACTCAAATGATTCCGGAGTCCATGGGGCGAGTTGCCTGACATTCGTCTATATGAATAAGGGAAAACTCTGGGAAAAAACCTTATCCAGGTTACTCACCCTGACCGAGATTCGAACTCGGGACCTCTTGAACGTGAGGCAGACATGCTATCATCTAAGCTACCGAGGTGGGGAATTTACTTGTTGCCATCCTGAATAAGGCTTCGAATGCAGAATAATAAGCGAGATTTGGAATGAAATTACAATCAGCTCCAAACCTGTGAAGAGGTATTAGGCAACGTATGGCGAGAAAGCTTAAAATCGTTAACATTTTGTACATTACAGTAATACTAATTTGAATAAATTACAAGATTAATATAAGAATCGAGTCTTTGAAACATGCTCTGGATTTGTATGCTACTTAGAAAGCTATTTGTATGGCTTAACAAATGAGACATATCATTTCAAAAGTATGTGGCTTTAAGTACTCCGAACTTCCGACTAACAACATCAAACATCATGTAAGATTCTAAACCTCCAAAGAAGTAATTTAATACACCTCGTTTATTTAACAAATTCTGCTAGGCCTGTAATAAGTTTGTTTTATTCCTTAGAAGTTATGCAAAACTCAATTTGAATGAAGGCATTCTCGGTATTTACAGAAAATCTTAAATTAAATGATTTATTTTTCTAATTTCTACATATGACACGTTTAAATAAAATATTTGATTTACTTTTGAGAAAATGGCCCATTACAGCTGTCTCTTTGAGAAGAAGATTAAGTCGTGCTATATATTGGGAATTTTCTGCATTTTTTCGAATAACATTTTTATGCAGATAAACTGTGAAGTTTTATGACTACCTCATGACGCTTTGCCGATTTTGAAGCCAAATGCGCCTGCTTCAATCTCGAGCTAAGTCCTGTACCAGGGTATGCCTGGGTACTTAATAAAATTAAGGATGATGTCGGAATGGCAGTTGGAAACGTTTCGTGACATTTTCTGTATTCATTTAAATAGAAAATTTGCCGCGCAATGCAAACTAATATATAAATACATGTAATTAACATCTTTGAATCGTATCTTACGCGATGACATGCGATTCTATAATTGAGGCAAGAAGTGACACCTCATTTAGCTACGTTTTCATCCATTAACGACCAGTCCAGAAGTGTCCAAGATTCTGCTCAGGATGTACTATTCATCTACCAAAAATTCTCCTAATCATCTCCCTTTTTGCTATGTCTCGCACTACTAGCTTCTAATACGATGCTGCCACTTCATTTTTACAATAATGAAGTTTTCTGCTTTCCATCTCTCTATAAATTTTGAAGAAATGCTCTCACATATTCCAAGAATTCCAAGCTGGCCGGCCATACCTAATCTAGCAACTTTGGATAGTAACTTAACCCTCTCTAATATAACCTACCGAACTACTTCTCCAAAACTGCTTGAAACCAGCCCCCCTAACTACGACACTTAACCGACATCTTACCCTGACCCAAACAGTATTCATAATTGTCAAATCTAAAACCCTTTAACCTATGAAACAAATGCATCAAATATTGACATTTAATTTTACTGAAAATGTTAAGTTATTTAGCCATAACTTATGTATCAACTCTTCCCTCCCCATTTGTTAAGTCCCCCACTACTAGCTTCTAATATGATGTTGCCACTTCATTTTTACAATAATGAAGTTTTCTGCTTTCCATCATTGTCTCTCTATAAATTTTGAATAAATGCTCTCACATATGCCAAGAATTCCAAGCTAGCCTGCCTACCTAATCTAGCAACTTAGTGCCCTCTAATGTAACCTACCGAACCACTTCTCCAAAACTGCTTGAAACCACCCCCCCCTAATTACCAAACTTAACCGACATCTTACCCTAAGCCAAACAGTATTTATAATTACCAAATCTAAAACCCCTTAACCTGTAACACAAATGCACAAAATAGACATTTTTTTTTTTGTAATTTACGTCCTCCAACGACATTTCATTTTACCGAAAATGTTAATTTATTTAACCATAATTTATGTAAAAACTCTTCCCTTCCTTTACACAGATGTATGCATTGATGCAACGCATCTGTTAATTAGTACAGATAACAAATAATTACGAAACATAAGTTCATGAGCTTACTAAGATATAAGAAAATTAAAGGAGTGATTTTATCTATCTGCAATTCCAGGTTCTTGAAGCCAACGAAAGCGTTACTGACTTAGGTGTCTTACATAACCATAACAAATGACACTAGGTTCTACTTTCAGCTGTCCAGAACAAACTGTTTTTATGTATAAATGGAAATAAATAAAAAAAAAAAAAACCAGAAAGTTTAGAGACACTGTTGCCATATAGATGTGGCCAAATTATTAGACTAAGCTTAATTTCAGTCATAAAAATTAACATATTTCAACCTAAGTCGTAATCCACGATTGGATAGTACATTAGAATCATTCATGAATATTTTATGATGATTTGTGGGATGTCTGTAACAATATGTTGGTATAACTGCTAAGTTAACTCTCAGATGATGCAAGAGTACTTTACAAGAGTGTATTTAAGAAGTTCTCACACAAGTTTATTGCACATATACTTTATCTGTATTATACTTAAGCATTTAAAATTCTATGCATGCAGTGAAGAACTAGGGAACCTGTGAGATTTAATGCTAAAGGAAATTTGAGGTTACCGAGAGGAAAGGTGACCGATCACTTAAAAAATTGGCATTAAAATGGCACTAATAGCACAAGGATGGTATATACGAAATGAAATAGCACAGTGACTCGAAATGTCACAAAAGTCTGTAAGCAGAATTAAACAAATGGACGAAAACCAAAAGATATGAGACACAGCGAAGCAAGAAATGCGGTATAAAAAGCAAGGTGAATCCTAGAGGTTAAAGAAGAGTTACGGCTGAAGTACGTAGAAACCGAAAAGCCACTAGTAGAGGCTTTAGAAATACTTCAGTAGCTAGAGGCTTAGAATTATGAGCAAGAACTATCAGGAGAACCCTATTCGATGGCGGTCGAACGCTCGAAGACCCAGGGGAAAAAAGCAAAGCTCACAGCAGTTATGACAAGAAAGAGACTTGGCTGGACAAAGGGACTTAAACGTTTGTCTTCTAAGACTGGAGAAAGGTAATAAAAAAGCTACAATGTGTTACTCTTTCAATTTAATTTAATAACCAGATTCAATTATGGATAACCCGCCTAGACTATACAAAGGCATTATTTGGGATAAGTTATTAAGTATATTGTTGACCAATAGCTGCCATTATTATGGATTTTTTTGTAATTTACGTCCTTTAACCTTTTAGGTCATGTCGGACGAGGAATGGAATGGGTGAAATGATGCCCAAATGGGCCCAGGGTTCATGGAGCTTAGAGTTACCCGACATTCGTCTTTTAGGATAAGGGAAACCCCGGAATCAACCTTATTCAGGTAACTCACTCTGACCGAAATACGAACTCGGTACCTCTCGAACGTGAGGCAGATATGCTAACATCTACGCTACTGATGCGGACGTTTGACGTTGCTGACGAAAGCAATCAGTACGTCGGGAGGACACCTGAAGAAGAGTTTCATCCCACTGTGAAACAGCCTACAAAGATGATGGTCTGGAGTGTTAAGTCTGTCCATAGTACTGGAAGATTGTACGTTGTTGAGCGCACCCTGATGCAAGATCGGTACCTAGGACTTCTTCAAACTCGACTTCTACCACTGATAAGGGATCGGTTCGGAAATTATTCATGTGTCTTCATGCATGATGGTTCACCGTGTAACAAAGCCAAAAAGATAACACAATATTTACGTGATTTAGATCTCTTAGTGTTTCCATGGCCACGAAATGGTCCTGATATGAACTCAATCCAGACTTTATGGTCCATTGTGAAGAGGAAACTCAAGAAAACCCACATTACAATAAAACCAACTTATCGAGACCCTTATGGATATCTGGTATCATGATACAGATATTACAAATAAGTGTAAAACATTGATGGAGGGCATGCCTAAACTAATAAAAATGTTAATTTCCAACAAAGGAATGTATACAAAGAAATGACTGAAGTTTCGGTGCCATATATAATGTATCTGAGAGCTAATATATTAATGTTAAGTAAAGAAAGTTTTCAGAGCTTTAATGCAATAATTTGGCCACCTCTGTATATTGGAAAATACCAAGAATAGATAGAGCCTTTGGTTTTTACTTCCCGAACCCCCAGGGATTTAACATGGATGCACTACACCCCATTCTTCCCACCAAAATGAAGGGGGAAAAGCCTTAAATGTGTCGGATACTAAACCCGTTTTTCGAGCAGTAATACTATCTAATAACCACAAAACGATCAATATGGTACGTGTCCTATTCAAGCCGTACGTTTCATATCGGTGGATTTATATACGATAAAAAAGGAATTTCTGCTGCGAGGCAGCGCTGAGTTAATGGAGACGATTAATTACATGACACCGAAACATACGCTCGTCCTTAAAAATGCACCTGTTGCCCTAATGGTATTATTGTACATTAAGCCATGATTACATTTGCTCCCCAGGGACACACTTTTGGTAGTAAATAATCCCATAATTGCAATCAAACCATGTTACGCTTAGTATTGAAAACGTTATGCGATGCATCAGAAACTTCATAATTTAAAATTAGATGTTTCCCTTATTAAAGTCATAAACTATACATGTAAAACTGAGTTTTCTCTTAGTTTCAAATTTAGGATAAATAACCGATTTTTAAACTGTAATGACCAGCGATGTACCAAAATACGGCAGCAATTTTAAATCTCATAATTGCTTTAGTTGATATTAACTTCCAGCAATAAGTAGCTTTATTATTGCTTGTTAAACTTTTCATTTGTGGAAGTTGTTTACAGAATGTTGCAAGCGATGGAGAGAGTGATGGAATAAAATTTGAAAATGACATTTAGAAAGGATATGCAGGGGAAAGGGAGCGGGAGACCCAGAATTGGTAAGGGAGAGGAAAAAGTGAATTACAGGCAGAAAGTGAGAGATAACAAAATATTTAGAATGACGTAAATGGCACAAAAACTTTCTCCATATTTAAGAGTACTCTGCTGTGTTATTAGTAAGTTCTTAAGCTACTACAGGTGTTAACCAACTAAGATTTCGACAAAATTCCGCTAAGAAATGCTCTAGCAAATGGAAATTAATTGTTCTTTCACACTAGTCGTGTGTAGGATGCACTATGAAAGAGTAGAGCCAGACTGAAAAATTTAATTCCATAGCAGGGATTTCAACCGCAGCCGCTATAAGCCATTGAGCTATTATGGCCATCGTGCCGACATGACATTAAGTTCTCCAACTTACTCGTGTTTTATCCGGTAAACTAATAGGAGTTCTCATGAACACATGAGACAACTACCTTAATGGCAACTTACTATCCTGTAAGTACTTTAAGGCCCGGGCTTTATAGTTCAGACCACTATTAGGCACAATTAATGGAAATTAATTGTTCTTTCACAATAGCCATGTGTAGGAAGCACTATGAAAGTGTAGAGCCAGACTGAGAAATTCAATGCCATAGTCGATATTTGAACCACGTATCTTCTGGTTTCCGTCCAGCCGCTCTAAACCAATGAGCGACTATTGCCAACGTGTCAACATGACATTAAATTCTCCAACCGACTCATGTTTTTTTTCGGTAAACCACTAGGAGTTCTCATGAACATATGAGACAACTACCTTAATGGCGACTTTTTGTTGTTGTTGTTGTTGTTGTTGTTGTTGTTGTTGTAATTTACGTCCTCCAATGTAAAGTCATATCGGACGATGAATGGAATGGATGAAATGATGCTCAAATGAGTCCGGGGTCCATGGAGCATAAGGGAAAACCCCAGAAACACCTTATCCAGGTAACTCACCCTGTCCGAGATTCGAACTCCGGACCTCTTAAACGTGATGCAGACATGTTACCACCACTCTGATGGATGCGGGCTGATGGCGACTTACTATGTTGGAAGTACTTTAAGGCCCGGGCTTTATAGTTCGGACCACTATTAGGTGCAATTAATGGAAATTAATCGTTATTTCACACCAGCCGTGTGTAGGACGCACTATCAAATGCCATAGCCGGGATTTGAACCACGGATTTTCTGGTCTCCGTCCAGTCTCTCTAAACCATTGACCTACTATGGCCAACGTTCCAACATGACATTAAATTCTCCAACTGACTAGTGTTTCTCCCGAATGAATTTTACTCTTTCACGTTTTAACAAATGTTTGATGTCCCCTATTTCCTTCTTTCTTATGAAATAATCTTCTCGAATATTGCATTTTACTTTCAAATATTACATTTTTCGTAATGTGGAAGAATTTTCAGAAAACGTAGAATGCAAAATGAAACTCTACATTCTCTGTATCAAATTAGATATTAATTATTAAAATAATATACCCAAGATAATGAGCAAACGTTCCATTGATGGATGTAGCAATTTTAAAGATTCCCCCATTCAGGTTTCGGAACCTGATGAACGTCATATATTTGCTGCATCATCACAGACAGTGCAAAATAATTTATCAATTCATTTCTCTTTAAAATGAACCAATCTTGGATAACTTTATTTTGCATGTTTTTGCATCATTTTGGTTTTTAGTATCTATTGATCATTTTTCTGAAAAGATGTACATTTGTTACATATTCTTCAGTTCCTTGCTTTTAAAGGCATTTCCCTACGTTATTCACCTGCATTGTCATTTTTAATACTTCTTCCTGAACTCTGTGGGCAACATTGTAAACGTTTCTTAGTGAGACAATGGATACGTGTTTACGCAGTAGACATATTATCCATGTAGATAATGATGGTGATTCCCCACGTTAAGAAAAACAATACTTGGCTCTTACGTGGAAACGTGTGCGGGATATGCTTTTCCCGGAGATGTCAGGAAATTCAGTTATATCAGCTGCCTCTGACATTAAAGGGATGTTCTACACTGGGTGAGTACAAAATATGGAACAATGTCTGTAACCCCGCTGTTGCAAATCTGTGAAGTGATTTTTTGTCCATGGTGCGACAGCCAATAAAGGACCAGTGACTGCCAACCCGACTGCCGGCCTCACGCCCACATACGCAAGGTAGAGGTGGGTGATCATCCAACTGATACGAGGAGATATGGTTAGCATCTCGACACGCCCAGCCGGGCAGTTGGCTTTCTTGACCAGGGCCGCTTACACATCGTAAGCTCCTCAGTTCATCACGATGCTCAGTGGGCACCGGCCCCATACCCGGGACTTAAAATCCGTACCCCCAGAGTGGGACTGATTCTGGGCTGCTTTCCGTGGCAGGTAACCAAAGCATGGTACTTGAAGTGACACGTTTTAGAAAGGCTGTAAGATATCAACATGCACTCACATTACTATGATATCAAATAAAGGGTGTAAGCTTTTTGTTTGTTAAATGACAACATATTTTTCTCCAGTCCTTCAGTCTCAGAAGGCATTAACAAATACCCTTTTAAGGATATTAATTGTTCTTTCACACTGGCCGTGTGTAGGCGAAAGTATGAAAAGATAGAGTCAGACTGAAAAATTCAGTGCCATAACCCAGATTTGAACCATGGATCCAGCCGCTCAAACCATGCTTTCGCCTACACACGGTGAGTGTGAAAGAACAATTAATTTTTCCATTAGCTGACCTATTAGTGGTTACCTATAAAGCCCAGGCCTTAAAGTACTTACACGTTGTAGAGTTCTCATGTGTTTATGAGAACTTCTAAGTGGTTTACCGGGAGAAACACGAGTCAGTTGGAGAATTTAGTGTCATGTCGGCACGTTGGCCACAGTAGCTCAAGGGTTAGAGCGGCTGGACGGCAGCCAGAAGATCCATGGTTCAAATCTGGGCTATGGTATTGAATTTTTCAGACTGACTCTATCTTTCTATACAAATAACCTTTCAAATCGCAATTTAAGTTTATTAGTACCATATTACATGTGCATTGAGAAAAGGAAAACGTATCATTGTTTCAAATAAGTAGTTTTTTAATTAAACCAGACAGACTTTGGCAATGTTTGGCAGTAAATGAAGGCCACTTTGAGCAAATATTAAAGTAAATTCATCATGAGTTACAACAGGGTACCACTAATTTTTCTATTAATGTGTTTTCCTGGTTTAAATTCCATTTGCTGTGATACGTGCTAATGAATTTAAATTAGTTCCCAAAAGCATCTACCTGTTATTTGAGGAACAAAAAAAATTTAAAATGTTAATCCCTATTTATAAATTCAGTAATATGCAAAGGTCTTGAAGCCTTACAGCTTTTCTAAAATAAAAAAATAAAAAAAATCCATACTTTTTCCTCGCCACGTACATATTGGAAGAAAATTATTTCTATTCACTCGGATTCATCTTGTATTCAGCACTGCTGATGTAATTAAGAATGTTTTATAGCAGCCCAGTAAAACTTGTTGATATTTTGAAAGCACAGCCGTAATCTTTCTCAGATAACGCTACGGGTATGTCAGTACAATCCTCATAGACGTATTCTCATGAGAGAAGCACCTGTTAAAACTGCATTCTCCATCCAGACAACAATTTTACTTCTCACAATTGAAACCGAAAAGGCCAAATGTGAGAAAAATCGACCAAGAAATTTGGGATGAAATAAAAATATTACCAGTGGCTGTGTAAAACTGAAAAAGGTGTGCAAGGTGAACAATTTGATTTTAGTTGCTTTAAAGGAGGTTTTCCAACAGGGGATCTTGGTCACTTCAAGTATGTACGCACGACTTCAGTTGAAGTAGAAAGGTGTTTTGTAAAGTATATACTTTGAATAGCATAGGAGTGTTCAAGACGACCAGTGATCCTTCAAACCCGAGAACCTACAAATAGCAACGGTTCTTTATTGTAAAGCTGAATAAGAGGTATGCCTACATATATAAACTTTTCCTAGCATACAAATATCTATGTGATGGTTACATAATATTTTTAATTATTATAATATATATGGTGTATATTTTTTAAATTTTGACCATTGAAACTTCAAAATTCGTACACGGTCATTTTTCAATTTTCATATCACTTTTCCCCAAATTTAAGTGTATTTTACTACTAATTTTTCTCTGATTTTTCAGTTATCGGCTTCCAAGCCCTGGTTATCACTAGACCGAAGTGCTTCTTACGTGCCTCGTCAATTTAGTGCCTACCGACCGTAATTCCAGACAACGATAACTTAAGTAAGTCTGCCTCTTATGCACACTCAATCAAATGGCGTACAGAGAAACACGAACCTGTCGAATAGCACTTAACTTGAAATGATATATGAGTCTACAAAAGGTTTTATGGTAGTCATTAAATTGCACATTAAGATATATGTGAGGAACAATGTAATGAAATTTACATCTTGTATATTTCTCCATTTCCTGGTGAATAACATGGCGCTGGTGCGGGTTTCCTCCGGGTTCTCCGGTTTCCCCCAGATCATTCCACCAATGGCACCATGATTCATTTCATCATCCCAGACGTTGGGCCTACCTGGCATCTCAGGTCAAATGCTTTGACTCCCTCGCTCTGAGGGAGCCCGAGCGACTCCTAGCAGCAACATTGGTGAGGAAGGGAGGGAAAAAATATTTCTCCATAAATGTATTTGATATTTGATATTTATTTATATCTACAGTGTCCATTAAAAATTCAGTACAATAAAATTTAACATAGAACATGCTGTATTATACCTCCTGTACAAATACATGAAACTGCTGACCCTAATATTTACTCGCTGACTCAGGTCCCCTGGGTATAAGCCTTTGGTTTTCCTGAGCAGCTTGATGCCATTTCTTCTTGGCTTTTACTTCTTTTGCCCTAATCCACTTTTCTCTTATCCTATATAAGAAATCTCCTATACATCTATTTTTCTTTTCTCCCATCCCCGTTAGCATGCGTACCGCCAATATCTTTTTACTTACACTGTCCCATTTCTTATCCCATATTCTTCTCCTGTAATTTGTTAGCTCCTTACATTCTATCAAGTAATGAACAGTGCTTTCTCCATCTCCACAAAATTCAGATATTCCTATCTCATTACTTCTCAACCCTTTTAAGCATAATATTCCTACTCTCCTGCATGCTATGCCTTCTCTTCCAGTTTTGTCACATTGATCTATATATTTTTCCCTACCCCATTCTGTCTTTAATTGCTCATAAAGTTTCAAATATTTCTTTTCTTCTATACTTTCCCATATCTCTTGCCTATCTATGTCTTGTACTCTGGTTCTCACTTCCTTCCAAAAACCGCTATAATTTGTCTCTGCTCTCCATAGATCTCCCATGCCTATCTTTAATATCATTCTTTCCAATTCCGACCACCAACTATTTGTATTTTAATGCTTTTCTGTTGCTTCATGCACAGATTCAATAATTCCCCTTTCCATAAACGTCGGTCTTGATTTTCAACGTATATCAGCGGACCCATAATTTTACAAATCGCTACATAGTACGCTTTCCCTACTTGGTGTAGCTTTTCAAGTGGAAAGCAGATTTATAGTATTTCTGATTTGTATTAAGTGAATATTTAATTTATCTTCTGTAATAGTTACTGTTAATTTTATATACAAAATCACTGCCTTCCACTTAAGTTTCTATATGCGCTATTTTATAGAGAAAAATAATACTTTATGTAGCATGGAAGACTGTAAGAGAATACAAATGAGACATAAAATGTAACACGATGCGATATAAGCTTTACTTTTAATCGCTGGAACTAGCTGAACCGTTTAGAATGTAATCCGCGTGCAATACGGGAAGCGATCATTCGTTGTGACATTGCGGGGAAGTGTTATGGAACCATATTAGCAAAAACAGAGGTAGCACTAAGAGCAGCACTTTGTGAGTTTCGCAGTAATAACCCAAAGCATCTGTCACAGTCGGTTTTCATTTCAGGCACGGAAACCCTGCAGCTGGGCGTGTCGCTCTAAATGGTTATGTTTCCACACATCACAACGCGGTTAGTGCAAGATAAATCACAGTTTCAAGCGTTCTCTTTCATTTTCAATTGAGCACAGCTTCTTTGATCTGTTTCGGCCCGCTACGCTCGCGGAAAGCAGTGAAAAATTTCACACCACCGATGTGAGTGATTCTTCAAAGGGAACACATAATGCGCTGAATTTCACATATCCATCGAAATCTGGGCTTGCAAAGTGGATTACAAACGGACAAACCAGAAAGGTTTTTGCCGCATAGCGTCCATGGTGAAGTAATTCTTATAGATTAGTGCACAAAAATTACATTCAAGTAAATAATATATCAGGAGCTAAATTCAAAACTATGTTGTATGCAGATGATCAAATAATAATGGCCACAAATGAAGATGACCTGCATAAAATGTTGTATAGTATAGATAAAATTACTACAGAATATGGAATGAACATATCAGCAAGTAAATCCAAAACCATGGCATTTAAAGGAATTAATCCAGTAAGATAAAAATAGTGTTAGATAACATAATAATTGAGCAGAAATCACACTTTAAGTATTTAGGATGTAATGTCTCGTACCAAGGGGAATCTGATATAATAGAGAAAATAAATAAATTTAACTATATAACAGGCACAATAAAAAGAACATAAAAACATAAAGCAAGAAAGGACTCTATAATAAAACTATACAAAAATGGCAATACAAACTCTCAACTATGGATCAGAAACATTGGCACTAACAAAAAGAAATAGTACGAGAATACAGTCATCAGAAATGAAATTCATAAGAGCAATAGCTGGATATACCAAAATTGATAAAAAACGTAGTCAGGATATTCGGACAAAATTAAAAGTAGAAGAAATAAACCATACTATTGAAAGAAATATAAATCAATGGAAAGAACATGTTCAGAGAATGAATAATAACAGAATATCAAAAATAGCCTTACACTATAAACCTATAGGAAGAAGAAACCAAGGAAGACCGAAGAAAAGATGGGCAGGCCAATTTGGGGCCGCAACGGGTTAAACAATCCAAAGCCGTGAGGTAGAAGAAGAAGAAGAAGAAGAAGAAGAAGAAGAAGTAGTAGTAGTAGTAGTAGTAGTAGTAGTAGTAGTAGTAGTAGTAGTAGTAGTAGTAGTAGTAGTAGTAGTAGTAGTAGTAGTAGTAGTAGTAGTAGTAGTAGTAGTAAATAATCAAAACATTACTAATATTTCAGCTTCACTAATTAAAGGTTGTCGGAAGAAATGTCACAAAAACACTTAAAAACATACTTTCCCACAATATAATTCTACGCCATGACGATGTGACCTACAACAGAATGACCATTCTTTACTCGGTGTGCCCCAGTGCGCGTCAGGCGAACTCATCTCTCCTCTTTTCGTTTGCTATTTAACACAGAAGTCTTCCGACCCAATGGTGAAATAATGCTGTACGAAACTACGAATCATATTCCACGAAAGTTGATTGAATAGTATATGAAATCTTCAATTTCAAGCAAATAAAATTTTTGGAAACTACTATATACATATAAATATTTATTTACCTAATTATTTATAAAGCGTGTTACAAATTCAGTTTCTCTCAGATGGAGACTGCCATAATCAAAAATAATTTTAGGCAAACAAATCCTAAAAATTCGCTAGTCAAATTCTGAGCAGTACAAATACCATCTAAAAATAGTATTATAAACATATAATGAAAATGAGCATTATACAAAGTAACAGATTTATATGTGTATTAGCATAATTTATGTATGATGCAAAGGATTTTGCACCTCAGCTAGTTATCCTTTAATAATGCTGAGGGCCATCGCTTTAATATATGAGCCATTTAATTATATTCTCCTAAAATGAGATAATACTGTATAAATGGGATAAACTGAAAACAAGTAACGTTCATTTTGTTTAAGTACTGAACATATAAAATTCAAAACTCTATAAGGAACATCAGTGATAGTGTTTTGCCTTTAATTTATACCCCATGCCTCTACTGCGCCAAGGTTGCCAACATGACTGCCGGCCTCACGCGCATATATTCAAAGTAGAGGTGGGCGATCATCCAACCGATACGGGAAGGAGATGTGGTCGGCATCACGGCACCCCCAGCCGGAAAGTTGACTTACTACACCAGGGTTCACTACTTATCGTAGCTCCTCAATTTCTTCACGATGCTCAGTGGTCACCAGTCCTATACCCGGAACTTAAAATCCGCACCCTCCGGCGGTGGGACCAAACCCGGGTGCTTTCCGTGGCAGGAAACCAAGCCAGGACACTTTAGCCCCCTAAGCCACGGAGCAGCACTAATTTATACCTTGCATTGTAACAAACATACACTTATAACTTCAAAACGAAGAACCATACTGTGCTAATGTTCCGATAAAGCAGTTGTTATGTTACATTCCAGTACCCCTTTATTTTGAAAGTGACAGGAGTTCGCTCATACTTACTCTGGAGTGTGGAGCTCTGCCTTGCGGCTACGAAATGTATCACTTTTGGTCGTGGCATTTTAGCTCCCTGGTATAGGACCAATATCACTCAGAGCGTAGTGAAAGTAAGGAGCTGCGATTGACAGCGGTCTGATCTTGTTAAACAAGTTTTCCAATGGGCAAAGCGTGATGCTAGCTTTGTCATTTCTCCTTATTGGTTGCATGCTCATCTATTTATGCCATGCTTAAATGAGCGTTGGACAGTATATTTGGCAGACCCATTGCTTCTTGGTCTATAATGCCATAAGATCATTATTTTACGAAGAAAAATATTTGGCAAGAAATAGATACCCGTGTGGGACCTTGTAACCCATATCGGGCGCGTCTCTCGGTTGGCGGATGAGGGATCCCACCAGATATGGTGGGATGGTCCGAATACTCCAGAATAAGGACCCGTGGACCAACAACAAGGAGCCCAGTTTCTGGGGGCTTTAAAATGCTGGGACACCCTCTCTCCAGGGGATATAAATATGGAGGGCCCTGCCCAAGGTTAAGGATGAATACGGACAGAGAAGGTCCGATAGCTAAGCGAAGGCAGCTTCTCTAGGGAAGAAAACCTCAATTAAAAATCCTGCAAGTCTGAAGGCAGTAAGGTGGCAACCCCACTATCAGACTGCGCTTGCATAGGACTTGTAACTATATCAAGCACGATTTTCTTACTAAAAAGCTTAAAGGTAATGATAATGGCCTTGCCTGCTTTTCTTTTTGGTTCTGAAACATGGACATTAACAAAAGCAGACAAAAACAAGATATAGGCTGCCGAAATGAGATTTTTAAGAGCAGTAAAGGGGTGTACTCTTTTAGATAAAATTCCAAATGATAAAAAATTAGAGAAGATTTAGAAATAAGTTCTTTAGAAGCAAAAATAATAAATTATAGAAATGAATGGAGAGAGCATATTGAGAGAATGCTGAGAGATAGGATCCCAAGAAGAGTTATAAACTATAAACCTAGAGGAAAGAGACATCCGGGAGGACCACGAAAACGATGGTCGATGAAACGATTATATTCACAGCAGGGTAAGTAATTATATACTTAGAATATTAACTCTTCTTTGCTAAATAATGTACAGAGTTTTTTGAATCTAGGCTACCCAGAGAAAAAATATCAGATATTGTTATACCTTCCCTTCATAAGCAATGGCAATTGGGATTCTGGTATTACTGACATGCGCACCACAATAAATCAATTCATCACGATGCGTTACGGTAATATCCTCTTCACTGTGGTAGATTTATATAACATTATTTAAAACTAGCACTGTGCGATTGGTCTTTTAAACCTTGATGATCATTTAATTAATTTCATTGCCCCGTAGTTTTGATTAAATTATATTTAAATGATATAAAAGCTTTTATGGATAATCCTCCCTTTTGCCACTTACATCCGTAAATCATAGAGTGACAATGTTATGCCTGAAATTTACAAAGTATTCCCTGGTTGAAGCAACGGAAAGTCTTGCTTCATTCTTCCTTTTAACCTCTTGGAGTGACTTCCAGTGTTAGGATTTATTACCTGTAGCACAATAGATGAAAATTTAAAATTGATCCATTGTATTTTGTTCCATATTTATTTACTGATATAAAAACTATAGCTGCAGGGCCTGTATGTCCCTCTTTCCTACCCTCTTCATCCGTTGCTCTCGTTCTCTGTCTGTCTGTCTGTCTCTCTCCCTGTCCCTCGAAAAGCTTAAAGACAGCACCAAATAATAATAAATAATGATGATGATGATTATGATATAAAGTGTCATAAAAACAAGCTACAGAAGACAAGAGAAGATGGACCACCCATCACCAATATGATTATTCATTAGGAAGAGTGATTCTGTGGTAGCAACTGTCAGTTTCCTCTATAGTTGTTTATTACTAAGAATCTGCTTCTAGAACTTCAGCAACTGACGATATATGCTGCATCTATCTGTAAAAGCGAGTTTGAAGGCCTGCAAGAAGATAATGGGATTAGTGTCTCGTCCTTTAATACAGGTTTTCAGAAAGAAAAACTGGGCCTAATTCGAAGATAATTTTTCAGGTAGTAAGGAATAAGTGCATGAAACAGAAGAATATTGTTTTGGGTTTATTTAGCATAAAGTTTAAACTGCAGTACAAATGAAATACAATCAGTGAGGTACACTAACTCTAGTTAAAAATGAATTAGAACATTTAACTAGGCAGCACTAGAACTGCTGTGTTTTAAATGAAAATTTGAAATGCATATATTATTACTACTTATATTGTAATAAAATTATCCCAAAATGAAAGATATAAATTTTAATAAATCGTGAACAATGTCATTACTGAACCAACATACATAAAATGAAACGAGATATTTGCCGAAAATAATGACAAAGCTTAGCAACAAAGAGAAGAAATAAAAATATTTGTTGGTGTACCTCTAATAGTACAATACGATTAACTAATATACGTATGTTCATGGCGTAACGGGCTAAGGCATCATGCCTTGTTCCCTGGCCACGGAAAGCGGCCCGGGTTCGATTCTTCCCATGGGGTGCGGGTTGTAGGTCCCGGGTATAGGACCGGTGCCTGCTCAGCATCGTGAGGAAAGTGAGGAGCTTACGATAGGTAAGCCAACATTCCGGCTAAGGGATGTCGAGATGCTGACCACATCTCCTCCCAGTATCCCTTGCATGATCACTTACCTTTACCTTGCGTAAGTGGGCGTGAGGCCGGCAGTCGGGTTGGTAGACTTTGGCCCTCTCAGTGGTTTTAAACATACTTATGTTAATTAATGACCTTGAATGTTATCTTTTGTACATAGCTCTCGTGTGCAGCATACATATTGCCAAGTTTTACCTTATCATGTTGCAGAACTGTTAGAGAAAAGCAATGTATAAAATTACATAAACAGAATTTTGGTCAAAGAGAAGTTCAGAAAATTAACCATATTTAAACTGTTACGAAATAAAAAAGAAAAAAAAAGAAAAAGAAAAAAAGAAAAAAATAATCAGATAAAAGCACCAGAGAGCTCTTTTTATGCCTGAAACTGTCAGCCCTTGTTACTTTCTGAAAAATTAAATATTGGACAAATACCAATATTAGTATTTGATTTGCATAGCTTGAATAGATAAGAAAATAGGAATCCAAACTAGCATTCAATGCAATAAATGTTTTTCTGTAAATGAGTTAAGTGAAAGTATACTATGTAATTAAGATGTTTCAATTAAAATTAAGTTTATATATTGAATTTTTGGGAATATTGTGTGCAGTCCCTTTATTTGTACAGAAACTAAAATCTTATATAACTGGTAAACGATAGGCAATAGACGAGAAACCTAGATACATTGAAAGACGGAACATACTTCATTTAACCTTTTACAAAAACAGTCATTATCAAACATCTGGTATTAACGTTTAGAGTTGTTCAATATTTTCTCATTCTTTTAAGGTCCTGTCGACTTTCAGTTGTTCTCATTGTTGCAGTAGAAGAAATGTGTAAACACCCACTTTTAGTACATACGGCACCGCGGGCGATGACACTGATGATACATGAGATGAAGATGGAGCACCGGTGGAATGAGATGGCGGGGGAAACCGGAGATCCCGGAGAAAACCCGCCCCAGCGCCGTGTTGTCCACCACAAATCTCACTTTGCGGTCACCTGGTGTCGAACCCGGGCCGCCTTGGTGAGAGCCAAGCAGTCTAACCACTGAGCTACGGCGTGGCCTGCAGTAGAAGAGAATGGAATTTTAGAGCCCTTTGGCATCCAAATATTAACATTTAACTATCAATATTCCCTTTCTATTTATAACGGAATGTGTAATATAGCTGTTTCGGTACAGGCTTATCACGATTAAAACAAAGTAGATAAAAAAATTCGCAATAATTATTTGTATATTCAGAAATCAGCGATGGAGGGAAGAACAAGACAAGCACATAAAAATAATAGATAAGATTTTATGCTATTTTGAAAGAATGTAAAAGTGCAAGTGCAAGTTTAAATTTGAAAATACCTATACAAAACTAAATGGCGTTTGATTGATTGAAAGCCGTGAATAAAATCGCTTCTAAAGGGTGCACTTCCACTAGGGTAATATTTACGTTCCGTATGTGACACAAACGCTTTCCTGAAGTACTTTCTGTTTCCACTACTGCGAGTCATGTACTCCCAAACGAAGGGAAAGTAATGGGGCTTAAATAAATCGAGTAGCATCTGTTTTGGAGGACGTTCGGCTTAGTTGGGAGAATCCAAATGAAATGACGAAGTAGGTCGGCTTTTCATTAGATGAATAGGGCCGCTGACTCCCTAGGGACGATGTGCACTATAAACCCATCTCACCTGCATTCCCAACAAGGGCAAAGGCCAACTCAACCTCATTCGATCCACGCCATTCGATAGTCGATTGCTTACTTGACTTCCCTCTCCGGTTCTGCAAGCGGAAAGAGGAAAGACAAAGGCCTGGAGAAAGGAGAGAGTTTACGTAGGTGGGCATATATCAAACAAGCGACGTCAGCCCAACTTTGTGAGAGGGAGGATGTCTGCAGAGAGTTCTCGCAATAAAGGATTTAGCACCATCGCGTCGAGTTAAATTATAGGTATAGACTTTTCTGTTTTAATTTACACAGCATGACTACGCAAAATAATGACTCTCTAAAATCTGTCCGATAACAGAAAGGTGGAAAGGTTAACACCGGAATTACTAACTAGTCAAATTCATAATTTCATTAAAAATGATTCGGTTCATAGATGTTAACAAAAGATACATACCCGCATAAGACAAGAAGCACGAGATGCAAGTTTGTAAATAACAAAAAGTCAGCTGTTTAAAAGTTGAGGAAAAGCAGCTACTTTTAACTTGGTTAAGCTAAAGATATTAACTCAAAGTTCTTTTAATTAGAATTCAGTAAGCTCCCAAAAAAACTGGAATGCGAGCTCGGAAAATTTGGAAAGGATAATTCCTAAAGGTTGGTGTTTGGGATACAAAGTTCAAGATTTGGTGACGCATGATGTAGAAACATTTATAAGGTAGCGACTTATGTTGATAACAAAGTTCTCTCATTTCGTGTTTTACAAACTTTATATTACATCACCTTTAATAAGTCGATTACTGGTAGGTAGTATGGCTTCAAGTCCGCGTTCCAGTTACCTCATACGTAGCAGAAGACGCAAGGAGATTAGCCGATTTGTGTTTCAACGACTCACCGCAACTTACACATATTGTTATTACCGAAGCATTTACGTTAAACCATGGTTGATTATACTTCATACTTAGGCTGATATCTTCCATATCAGATGGAAACAGCTTGTTTTACATCTTCATGTGATCGGCAACTTGTTTAAACAGCTAACTTGTTGACGTCTATTAAATTTAACAGCCAATTTAATTGGTGCTGTCTCATCTCACTTTCACCTATATATGCTATGGGAACAACATCCAATACTGCACTGTAGCAGCCAGTTACTGTACACCCAAGGCAAGAAGGTAAGCTAGAGGAATGTGTAGCGTAATCACTTTTGCTGACCACACGGTGTTCATGCTCGCCTTCCCAATATGAAAAGGATGGAAGGCCCGTTTAAAATACACAAGTGTTGTCACATAACTCGCCCATACATAATACTTATTGCTGCATTAACTGCAAAAATTATTAGATCTGGCAGCATGGTTGACTCCTATGCTCTCTCATATACTTATTTTTTAGTAAACAGATCTGCTACCAGAGCGGATAAACAGTTCAAGCTCCTCTCCCTCCGCACGCCCCTCTAGTCTTGTCATGGCCAAACAGTACAGATTCATCAAAGACGGAGGATATAGAAGAGGTATCCAAGATGGGACACTTTTGGGAAAAAACAAACGAAAATAGCCTTAAATACTAAATTGGGGAATAAATGAGAGAGGAAATTAAAATTGCGACTACATAGTTAAATAAACATTAATAAGTACTATAAGTACCATGTAGAGCTTGCGTCCTCAGAAATCAGAAAAAGACATGAATAGAGATTTGCGAAATCGGATTTATGAGATCATTGATAGCGGATAAATATGCAGATAAAATGAATCACAACAGCAAAAACAATGATAATATTAGTAAAATAAAAATGTGTTTACAATAACATAGTAGAGCTTACTCTAACGAGGACCGATAGACATCTGTAGTTTGTCCAAATACCCGTGCGAGTAAATTGCCTAGTACACGCACGATATATAATCTCGATTAGCGGCAGAACTAAAACCACAGTAACTCATTCACAAGGCTGTATATACTATCATACCACCGATAACTCCAATTTTTGTCCCCATGTTTAAAGCAGCAGTGTTTATAATGAACTAGTTGCAGGGACGCAACTGTATTATCTGGTATAAAATACATTGTTTTATATGTTTACTAGCTTCATTACCAAGTAAAAAGTAAATAAAGGGGGTAATGTGTTCCACCCAACAATTAGATATCAAAATTTCGCTGCAAACACACGTATAAAACAATATAAACTCAAAAAGTAGCATTTTTACAAAAGAATTTGTGTGTTACTGTGAATAGCCTTCTAAACAAATAGTTGTTTTATCACCAAACCTCAGTATCTTCAAAGGACACATGAAGTTTTTAAAGTAAATTTTTATTTTCTAAAACATTACTCCGGCGATTTTTATTAAAATGCCATGTTCTTATTGGTATTTTTATAAAAATTGTAAGGTATATCGTGCTTAAATTTCCTGAGAACAGACGAAAGACCTCTTTATTTTTAATGACTTTTATGCATATAACGGTAAACAAGAAAAACGATCGATTGATGTTTTTACGTGCTCCAACGTTAATTCATATCGGACGATGAACGAAACAGTTTAAATGATGCTCAAATGAGCCCAGGATGCATAGAGCTCAGAGTACCCGAAATTCGTTTTCAGGTTAAGCGAAAACCCCTCGGAATCTTATCCAGCTAATTCACCCTGACTGAGATTAGAACTTGGGACTTCTTGAATGTGAGGCAGACACGGTACCATATACGCTACCGAGGCGGATGTAAATATGACATAGGAAATTATAATATAAAGAAGTGAAAATGTCATTAAATCATACAATTGATTTAAAATATAATTTTATGGAGTGAAACACTTCCAACATGTCTTGTTATCGGTTCGAGTTAAAAAGAAAGCGGTGGACACAAGACTATGTATTTCAGTTAAATTTGCGAGTGACATTCAATCTGTAAGTTTGAGCTGAGCAACTTGCGAGCCATGTGAATCTTGATATTGAATATATGTGGCTTCACTGCAGGGCATACCTTTTATCCCATGCAAAGAAAATGTTTACTGAGAATGTATTTTTGGGGGGAAGGGGGTAATTTACGTCCTCCAACGTTAAGTCATATCGGACGATGAATGAATTGGGTGAAATGATGCTCAAATGAGTCTGGGGTCCATGGAACTGTGAGCTACCCGACATTCATCCTTCAGGATAAGGGAAAACTCCGGAAAATACTTTATCCAGGTAACGCAACCTAACCGAGATTCGAACTCGGGACCTCTTGAACGCGAGGCAGACACGCTACCAGCTACACTACCGAGGTGGGCAGAGAATGTAAAGGATTTGCATATTAGAATTACATAATACATATAAGAGATTACATATCTAGTATATCAAAAACGGGTGAAAATGTTTTGTTTAAAACTTCACTGTACAAGTTATTTAAAGGACTATTATATATAAATTTTCTGTGAACAGGCTCTTAGAGCCCTTCATTTTAAGTAAATTTGATATAGTAGTTACACGACTATTCTGTATAACTAGAAAATCGCAAATCCCAAGTAAATACTCTATACAGAAAAGGGATAAAGGGATAATTACTACTTCTTATCCTTCAAACAACTTCTATCATTTCTTTCGGCACCCTAAAATTTCCTTTATTTTCTGAATGTAGAACCACCTACAATAGAGGGTCTTCTCTCTTCATTCTCATCAATATGTACCTTCCAGCTCATCACAATATGTGTGATACATTTTTCTCGCAGCAAGGAGGTTTTTGAAATATTTCACATTACATTTTACACTGTTCCGAATACGTCTGACGGAAGCTTACCATTTTCGTTTCTTTCTTTCCATTCTTAGTATCTATTTCTTTATAATTCAAATGCCTATAGTTGGCATATGAGCTTTGCGTTATTTTTCTGTCAAATCATTGGAGAGTAATGAATTCGTAGCTGGTTTTCCGTTATCAAGGGAATCCCTACAGTCAGTGAAATCTACAATTATATTAGTGCTGCAGGTATTTACGTACCACCTACAGGTAGCTCCAAGAGAGAGAAACAGAATGCTGTGGGCGTAAAATAACCTATAACTTTATTCTCCTAAAGCTCTCTTTCAAATAAAATAAACTATCCATGGGCCCAACAGATTTACTTCCCTTCTAATAAAGTCACCCAAAGGATTTTTACTACCGTAACAAACGCCTCTTCCTCCGCCGGATTTGAACACGTGAACTCGGAAACAAAACTTGGCATACAAGAACAAATCCACGGGGGATGGCACGTAACTAAACACTTATTGTCTAGATTGATATAAATTTTACACAAAAATATATAAGAAATCCGGATGGTTAAAAATTATTTATATGACAAGCACATACTACTACGTACATGTCAGTTTTGGTCATTGGTATAGGAGTATTTGTGTACGTATAGGTACTGCTTGTAGCGGGAAAATAAAGTAGACGAAAACAAAACCACGTGATCGTTGATTGTAGCGCGCCTCTTCACAATCTCCATTATGCTTCCGACGTGTAAATAGTCCCTTAAAAAGTACTTTTCTTTTTTTGTAATTTACGTCCTCCAACATTTAAGTCACATCGGACGATGAATGAAATGGGTGAAATGATTATCAATGCATCCGGGGTCCATGGAGCTTGAAAAAGTACTGATTCTGAGGTGTGCAGTTTGAGTTCGTTTTGCTAAAGCGTACAAGTGGGTAGTAAGCATATTTTAACTATAAAAACAAATACTAAGATATTTAAATTAGTTTATAATTACAGCATATCGTGCTGAGTGCATATTGAAGCTGAGAGGCGTATCCTGTTGTGAATCTTAGCGGAGTACTGTTAAACATGCGCCCGGAAAGCCTTTACCAAGTTGTGAAAAGATAATAATATTGAATGTATTTAACAAGTTCTGTGAAAAATTTCCAGAACTAGCTATCGATGAAGTGGTAAAGTTAATATATCAGTATGCGGTGTGTCTGTTTCCAGTATTTATAGCGCTCGCAAAGAAAAAGCCACATTCCATGAAGTTTCAACTCCCAGCAAGAAGGGAGCACGTGCCAGATCAGTGTTGGATGTTATCCGTGATGGGCTTGTGAGGTCAGCAATCCGTTGAAAAGTTCAGCAATTCTTTGTTAACAATGAACCTCCTAACTTAAACAAAATAATGTTGGCTGTTAACCCTGATTCTGAGCTTCCAGACTTCAAACGATCTTCCCTCCACAAACTTCTGCTGGAAATTGGTTTCGAATTTGTGAACAGAAAAGGACAGTGTGTCATTGTGGAAAGAGATGATATTATTGTATGGCGAAGAGATTTTCTCCGCAAAACAAATAATTCCCTAAAGTACGGAAAGTTTATTATTTAGACGAGATATGGGTTAACAAGCGGCACACAACAAGCAAAGTATGGACAAACACCACAGTGAAATGAAAAAAAAAAAAAAAAATAAAAAAAAAACAAAAAAAAACATGCATTTCGATCAGGTTTAGTGTAGGATTTAGAAGTCCTACGGGGAGGGGAAAGCGTCTTATAGTTTTGCACATAGGAAGTGATGATGGCTTTGTGGAGGATGGCGAACTGGTGTTCCTCTCAAAACAACGGGAGACTATCATGTAGAAATGAATGGCGACGTTTTCAACTCCTGGTTTGAAAATTAACTCCCCAAATTACAACCGACAGCGTTATTGTGATGGACAATGACCCCTACTACAATGTGAGGGTAGAACGCATACCAAACAAATCTTGGGGGAAAAAGTGGCATAATAAGATGGCTAAAGAGTAAAAATACAGCTTTCCTCGAGCGTCATGCTATGGTGGAGTTGCTGCAAATGGTCAAGTCTCGTACTAAAGCTTACAAAAAATACGTAACTGACGAAATGCCCAAACTTGCGGATCACATTGTACTCAGACTGCCACCTCATCATTGTTATTTGAACCCCATAGATATGGTGGGCAGTCAGGTGAAGGGTTACGTCACCAGAAAAAACACGAGCTTCATACTGCAGGATGTGCTGACGCTAGTAGACGCAGCATTGCATGTTGTAACACCTGATAACTGGAGGGCCTGCGAGGAATAAGAACTCTGGGATTTGACACCATTGTGGAAAAAAGCGTGATATACTCGTATCTAGGAGATGATGGATCGGCCGACACGGAGACGTCGGACCTGGAGGGTATCGAATCAATTTCTAGTTTAGATAAGAAGAATGCAGTTCACGTAAGTAGTGGTTAATTTTCATGGATATCAATGGTGTGCTGCGTAATACTTAGCTCAGTATAATAGAGAAATTATACGACTAAGAAATTCATGAGTAACTCTGTTTTATCACATAATGTGTGTGTGTGTGTGTGTAGTGGTTAACGCCCGCTTTTACTACATATGGCACCGCAGGCGGTGACACTGATGATACATGAGATGAAGATGGAGCACCGGTGGAATGAGATGGCGGGGGAAACCGGAGGTCCCGGAGAAAACCCGCCCCAACGCCGTGTTGTCCACCACAAATCTCACTTTGCGGTCGCCTGGGATCGAACCCGGGCCACCTTGGTGAGAGCCAAGCGGTCTAACCACTGAGCCACGGCGTGGCCGTTTTATCACATAGAACAATTGTATTGGGTATAGAAGCAGATTAAAGAATCTGAGAGAATGTGTTTGTGATGGACATTATTGAGTTATTATTACCAAAAGTTATGCCTTTAGTGTCGAAAATTTATTTAAATATTATACTTAACGAAGCGATTAAGCGGTTGGTTTGAATAAATACGTGTTTTTTCTGTTGAAAATGCATATTCATATTGAAACATATTCATACTATACTTAACGAAGGGGTGACAGTAGTGACATTCCGAAAGCACTTGGACGCGGAGTGATACAAACCGATGTTTTGTTTACGGTACTTTATTCTCTCATTGAACATAGCATATCTCATCACTCTTTTTGTATTATAATCCTAAACCACATAACGTAAATACATAAACAAGCCGAGGATGAGTTGAGTGCTACCTTAAACACTGCACCTAACCCACGGCACAATAACCCAAAGTGGGTTATGAGCTGAGCCCAGCCAACCCGACTGCCGGCCTCACGCTTACATTTGCAAGGCAGGGGTGGACGATCATCCAACTGATACGGGAAGGAAATATGGTCAGCAGCTCTGCACCCCCAGCCATTAAGATGGTTTTCCGGGGTTCGCTACCTACCGTAGCTCCTCAATTTCCTCACGATATTGAGTGGGCACTGCGCCCAATACCCGGGACTTTTAATCCGCACACCTCAGGGGTGAAATTGATTCCGGCGTATTCCGGACGCTGGGAACCAAAGGACACGCTTTTGTTTGATAAGCAGACAGAAGAATTAGCGACCATTAAACCCAAATTTCGCTATTGTGCAAGAGAATTTGTGAAAATATGGGTTATTGGACCAGTGGGCATGTTCTTTACGGAATGTTTAAACGGATGGCGCTTCCTTACATATCACTAGCATGTTTGCGAGCATTTAATGTTCTGTTGATCCGTCATACATGGAACCAGGATTTGCAATGTTGACTTAGTAGTCAGAATCAACCGATCTAACAACCTAAGAATATTGGTATGGAGACCGCGGAACATACCATGTATGCTCCTGCATTACCACCGGAACTGGATAATTTGAAGCAATACATATCTGATGAAATGTAGAATATAACCAATGATACAGATATTAATATGCCAAGCGCCAGAGCAATATTGGATTTATTCATTTATCATTCATATTGATGTATTTAAAATGATGAGAGTTTTGTTTTGAATTGGTATGAGCTATAGATGGCCATGATTGTATAGAGTAGGTCACAAACAGATAAAGATGAATGTTAATATCCAATCAAAATTAATGGTAAATATGATAAATTAAATATAAAGATAAAATTATAAAAGAAAGTTGTTTTTATTATTTTATATTTGGAAAATTAGAATATTATGTAATTCAGAATTAATATATTGACCACAAGAAAAAGGGATGTAGACTAGAATATTTAGTTACAATGGTGATAAGAGTAGAAATCAATAAATGAAAAGTGTAAGTCAGCGTCTTTTGCTTTGCGACTAAAAATCGATCAGACGCGAGTGCAGAATGCTACATATTCAGCAATTTTTGGTTGTAAACCTGAGAATTAGAACAGTTATAATTATAAAAATGAGTAGAAACTTCGATCAAATTCAAGAGGGATTTATAAAACTAAAGCCTAAAAAGTTAAGAAATCGCGTGTGTGTAACGACAACAGAAATATAAAATAATGATTGTATTAGTATTGTAATAATTAGAATTGCATGAGATGTATGTTCGATCATCACAGAAGATGGACTTTCCTGAATTTCAGCGAGTAATAATAAGAAATACTTCTTCGAATTGGGTAAAAGAATAAGAAAATATCGCCGCTACGTGGTACCTCATCCCTTTAGTAAAACATGGTACAAATGCGGCAACGAGGTGCAAGGAATCCCACCATCGTCGTCTATGGAATGTTACCGTTGTACCAAGAAACTACTGGAAAGCGTGTGGCAAGAAATATGTACCTGCACCATTCTGTCTGAATTACTCTGAATATATTGAACTTAAACGCACATAAAGCCTAATTAAATCTGATTGTAAAAATTAGGAATATAAAGAAATACACTTTTGAAACAGATGGTATTAATTTTGATCCGAAGCATTGGTCCTGCATGTTCGCTGGTAGAACATGAAATCTTAGTAAGCTGCAGGTTTTACAAACGATGAGAAATCTGTAACCTACATAAATGTATTTTCGCTAATGGACCCTAAGGATAAGAAATGAAATGAGGGAACCATAGGCAAACCTAAAGAGACGCACGGAATTCCGTTTGTTCCAGGCTGGTAGATCTGTTGTCGCTTCCACAGTTGCCGAGACAGGACCAAATACGACCCGTGCGTGTACCAAGCAGTTCTCTGATATAATGAGTAGTACTCTCTATTTAGCGCAAACACATGTGGCAATATTCTGTTTTTTTTTTCATACACCATGAAACTTTGAAGGGAGGGAAATGGAATGAAAGAGAAATTATGCAATTAAAATGGTGATAAATTAGAAAACCTCCAGCTATCATCTACCAACGAGCAAGGAAAAAACGAAGAAGGGAGAAATCTAATGTCATAGTGCGTGGTCAAACCCAAGACTTCCTGAATGAGAACCTGAGGCGTTCCCACGGTGTCAATTTATTTGGTGATACCAAGCAATGTTACGTATCTCTGAATTTAATGAAGTCTTAAAATGGGCGTTTGGTATCGGACAGTAATTACTTTTATCACGCAGTGCATTTCTGTATTACAGGTTATATTTACTTTTCTTTGAAATGATCACACTTGTGGAATTGGACATTTTCGTAGGTACAAAATATTAATATATAACTTAAATCTAGTCTTTATTGAACTATTCTCCACAATTGATACATTTGGCTTTTGTTTTTCACCTGCTTGATTCAGGACTAACTTCTGTTTTCTCTGTAGAGTTTTTGACTTCTTTGCAGTCATACTGATCATCAGTTTTGGTTGTTTGTTCTTTCCTCTTTCTTCCCAACGTGTTCGCTTTTCCACAAGCTGGACTTTATATGGAGTTGAAGTGAATATTTCACTGTGTACTCGGCGCCTCTTTCGAATTGTCGAATTTGCACTGATATTGCAGGGGAATATGGATGTTTTTTGAGTAGTAATTTACTTATTACTTCATTTACAGATAAAATCAGATTGCCTTCCCTCCAATTTCCTCTACCTATACCCGTTCTATCCGGAACAAAGGACAGACTCATTACTGTCTGGCCACCCACAAGAAGGCAAGAGAGGAATGAAAGGGAGAGGGGTTTGAACTGTTTGTATGCTCTGTTAGTGCATCTGTTTACTAGGAAATGAGTCATGAGAGTGCATATGAGGCACGTTGCCAGATCTAATACTCATTTCAGTAACTTCAGTGATAGAAATTACATATGTTTCGGTGATGGGATAACATGTGTATTTTAAATGAATCTAGCATGTTTGCCATACTCGGAAGGTAAGCATAAACACCGTACGCCCAGCAAAATAATTACGTTTCACATTCATCTACCTTGCCTTCATGTACTGGAAGACATAACCAGAGAGACCAAGAGGTTCCAGAATAATCCAATGAAAAGTTGCATGGAAGGTCCATATACTTTTATTGTTTTAATTTGATTATTTTTGTTAATATTTTCATTAAAAATGTTTACATGGATCTGTTTTGGCTGACCACTATATTTTCCGAAACTACCCAAAAGGCGCTTAAGAAGAAAATAATATCCTACATTTTGTAGGTTTGAACTAAAGATACTTCAGTCTCACAATTCAAACAATACGAAATGATTTATCTATCAATGTATCTCTCCTCATATTTAAGTTAATCTTACTCCAGTAGTTAACCAGTAGACTCCGTGACAGTTTTCCAAACACTGAAGCAACAGAAAGCACAACCACTCACAAACAATGCTATCAACCGAACAACACTTAACACTGGCATTCAGAGGGACCTGTTGTCACTTCACAGGAGCTGCCAAATTTGTAGTGGGGAAAAATGTGCTATCCGAAACAGCTTCTGTCCGATTTCATATGACCTTCCTAATCTATATATACAGTGCGCAAATTGTATGTATAACTTTCGTAATTTATTAATTACCTTCACTATGCACGTATTTATTTAATTCTATAATGATGTTTTCTTCACATACGAAAGCTGTGATTTCTGACAACATCCCATCAAATAACCGTATCGTTGTTGTTGAATAATTATTTTAACGTTTTAAAACCAAAAGCTGAATGCTGTTGGTCAAAGACACCAGGATTTAAGTCTAACTTTTGTTTGCTTTTTAACTTAATGTTAATTAATCAAATCGTATTTCACGTTCTAGGTAAGTAATCATGCCTAAGTTTTCCATCAGTTTGTTACATTTTTTACTTAATATTCCTCCATTGCAGATTCCTAAATTCCATTTACTGATGGCAGCCATTTATTAAATTAAAATTATTATATAAAATCCTTATGCGCTCAGTATTTAATAAGCCTATGGGCATGCAGTATTTTAATATAACTAATGTATTTCACTGCTTGTATCTCCCTAGGGTCTTTATTAAGCACAATGTAATTCATGCGTAAATCAAATAATTCAAGAGCAATACCACTTTGTTTAACTTCTGGTTTAATTATCGTTTTTGCTTGTTTTGTTAACGATATTCGTACAAATATATAGTCTGTAAAATATACACTTTAATATATTAAAATATATTAATTCTTTTAATGTTCAAATGATTCGGCATGTTTATTTTCTATTATAAAAGTAGATTAAAAACGCTATGTAATTTTCAGCATTCATTTCTTTCCTTTTATTTACCTGTTTATATTAAATAAAATATTGGGAGAGTTTCTAGTTTCAACTATTTGGGGTGAGAAGTAAGTTTAAATCAAGACAGAGGTATACAAAATAAGACAATATCTATATACCTAATAAATAAAATTACAAAATGAATGTAATATATAAGTTTAGAAAGCAATATTATTTTAATAATGGTTATACCTGTGTTGCTCTATGTCAGGAGGTTTGGATTTAAGAAAGGATAAAATTATATGAAATTATAAAAGGATAGTAATGATAAGCAGAAATGATACTTTTTTAATAAATGTGAGGTTTGTTAAAAAGATACCATATAAAATAAGATAGTATACGAAAACAACTAAGAACAATTAGTTTAAGTGATAAGATAGAAGACAGAATCTTAACTTTCAAAAAGTGATTTACATTCAAATAACCCACTGTAACATCTCTGCAATTTGTTGCTCAGTAAAATGTGGGAATTAGAATTATGCACCCTTATTTCAGCAAAGCTATTTATTACAATTTCTATTACAGATATTACTTGTCATACTCATTTTACAAAAAACTACTTACACAAAACTCACTCTTCTGAGCAGTTCATAACAGTACAGTGAACGTTTGTAGCAATGGCTACAGTAATTTGTAGGTTAAGGGAAGTAGGAAAATATTGTAGGTTTATACGTCAGTTATATCATTTAGAAATACCAGCTTTTGAATGACCATAACCAATAAAGTATTGCAGATAAAACGTATACGTAATTTAAGTATTCATACCAACGATAAATAATATATAGGAAATATCCAAAGTCACCAAACGTTATGGCATAAATTATGTGATATGATAAGGACAACTTTCTTGAACAGAACTAACTCATCCGCATACAGATTTTACGAGAATAAGTAACTCCAATTTCCACATCATCTATTTAAATAACTATTGGAACTGTCTTCACAGTTCCAGAAGTTTCGTAATACTAAAACTTCTACAAGAAAATGTTTACTGGTCGAGTGCACTATCTGTTTACGTCTAGAACTATACGATGCCGAAATCTAGAAAATCGTTTAGAGAAACAACTGTGTAACCATAGACTCAAAGTCGTTATCCATTTTTTTAGAAAAAATAGATTCTAAACTTTATCTGTCGAAACCGTATTTTTTGAGGGAGAATTATCTTTAAGATTATCAGAATTTTTTTAGGAAATGAAAATAAGTATAAAGTATGGAAAATGTTCATTACAGTGGTATACTACATACACATACGCACACAAGGGCTTTTTTTAATTTGGCTTTTAAGGTTCAGTAGATTTCAAAACATTTCTGGTGAAATACCGAAGTCACAAGTGCCAAGTGCACACAGTACATACTCTTACCTACTGTATGTTACAGAGAAAGCAAAAATAACTCCTTTTAGAGATGGATAAATCCAATTTCAGTATTTCAATTGCTTACCAGAATTACCTTCCTCTAAAGAACGTATTCATGTGAATCGATGGGGTTTCGGTTTTAACAGATGCTGTTTTCTCACAGAGACAGGGAATGTCTGTTTTCTGAAATAACTTCTCCGACCACTTTAAGGTGATTACTCTGAGCCAGGTCAATTTCTTCTAGTTAAGCCTGTGTTAAAGTTGCTCTTTTGGCACAAATATCTTTTCCCTAAACACCAACGTGAAGATTAAGGTTATTTTTTCGGTATAATTTACAGTTTCTTGGAGGTAGGTATATGTGCAAATTTGTTATTTAAAATCATTTTAAAAATATTCACTTATAAATCCAATAAGAAGTATGCTATGGATTTATATCGCATAAGAACCTCACAAAACTTACTTTTTGGATTGCCTTGGATACAGAAAATCACAATTTTGGCCGAGCTAGGTAAAGTTAGTTTGAGGGAGTAAATGATCGAAAGGATATTGCAAAACTTGTTTGTAATTCCAGAGTTACAGAAAGAGGCTCTGAAGATATATTCGGAATGCCAAGAAGAAAATTTTGGAGTAAATGCAAACAGTTGGCTGGCGCATATATGAGAGGAGCTGTGGAAACAGTTTTATCATATGTAAATTTGGCTAATAATTGGGAAACACAAATGTCGCTTCGCGATGCTGCTGAGGATTTCCTCCTCGTCATTAATTGCGGTTATCTGCTGAAACTATGAGAAATATATCTGAGGGCACGCATGGGTGTGTATCATTCCAAGAAATGATGACAGACTTCTGACTTCCAAACTTTTAATGAGCAGCCTACACTTTAACGGAGATATTGCCGACCAATGGAAACCACTACCTAAATGTCCGTTATTAAAGTATTTCAATCCTCTAACAGGCGATAACACATGGTTCTACTCTTGAGGAAAGAATGACGTGTAATCCGGCTACCAACTAGAACATTCCCCACCAGCGATCAGACCTGAAATGTCAAAATTATGCCCAAAATGGTCTATTGAGCTTCAATTTCTTCCAATAACCTCCCCTTTGTTAATGACTCTAAGACTGCAATCCCTAGCTTCTAATCCGGTGTTGGACGTCATTTTCAGTTTTCTGGAATTTGCTGATTTACAACCCGTCTATAAATTTCTTAGAAGTCCTGTCTCACATTCACAAAATCCCAAGCTAACGTGCCATACTTAATCTGACAACCTTGGATATTTTCGCTAGCGTAACCATCCCAGTTACTTTGCGGCAGCAGTCCTTGCTCACCGCCTCACGCTGCACGTACCTGAACTCGACGTCGTGACTCCTTCCTCGATCTCCGCCGTCGCTGATTCGCTGTCTGCTTTGCCCTTGCCTCCGGCTGCTATAAACTGTGTCTCCTGCATCGACTATTTGCTTTCTCAGGTGGTACGGTAGAGAGAACAACAAAAAAGCATCCGGCGGTGACAGCCTACAATAATGCTGCCATAGTCCATACTTATATTGACGCGGCGCATGGTGAAAGAATTAAATAAATCGCTGGACACACCAGAATAAATTCACGGACTAGACTCGAATGGAATGGGGCTGGTTGATCTATCTACCCCCTTATGGGCTTTTTAGACTCCAGGTATTGCCACAAGGAAAGAGCCCGGAGATTTCCATCGCTTCGGTTTGTTAGAGGCCGGAGTTTACGGACTTTCGGTTAGACCTCACAATGACATCTACGCCCTTATATACTGAAATAAGGCAACACGAGGATATACTAGGGGTGTATTGACCTGTCTTAACAGCACATCTCAATAGCTGACATACGAATCTACTGTCCTGATTTCCGCTCTTTCTGACGGAGCTCGCCAGTGTGCAAGGTTTTGTCACATATCTGCCAAGGTCCTACATACAACATTTTACATAGAAATATATATTTTCAATTTTAGAAACATGGCCAAATATATATTTTGCAGTTCTAAAAGATATATACATCTATAAAACATATTTAATTGCATAAATAATCTGTAGGACCAAAAGTTCCTGTTTCAACGTCTATGAATTTGCCTGAAAATCAGCCATCGCTAATTACCGTACTTAATATGATCTTACCCCGAGCCAAAGTGCACTCATAATTTATTTTCAGACCTGCAGCCACTTAATATTTAATAAAACTTGGCAAGCTATTCATGCTTAATTTTATTATAAGTTCTAATTTACTCAAGTGATCCATAACGTATGAATCAACAATGGTTCCTTTTTTAATTTACGTCCTCCAACGTTAAGTTATATTGGACGGTGAATGCAATGGGTGAAATGACGCTGAAAGTGTGCGGGGTCCGTGAAGCTTATAGTAACCTGACATTCGTCTATCAAGATAAGGGAATACCCCGGAAAAGACCTTATCCAGGTAACTCACCCTAACCGAGATTCGAATTCTGGACCTCTTTAAGGTGAGGCAGATACGCTAATATCTACGCTACCAAGACGAGCCAACAAAGATTTAGTGAAATGGCAAACATGTTTCAGTCAGAATAAGGAGGACTTAGTAAGATTTTTAACTGAAATGTTATTAATGTGAATTAGCGTCACCATTCATTGTCACTTCAATTTGTTTTCACATTCACTTCACGGAGCGGCGTATGGATATGCGCCTAATGTACCTCTTCTTTCGGACGGTTTATTCGATGAGAAGTCGAACACAAGACACTCCAATCTCTTGCACTGCAGCACTCACCCTAGTTGTCACAAACTCGCTCGGAGAAAGCACAGAAGCCCTTACGCACCCTGGTTTATTCACCAAATATAACATTAAGTCAACCTGCAAAAGCATCAGTTTATATTACTGTTGGAGTTTTCCAAGAGTTCCAGAACGTTCGAAGTCAATAAACTTCCAGAGAGTTCCAGTTACCCACTGATAGCAATATTTTCGATGGGTACGTGCCTTAATTATGTTTTTCTGGTGCTGACCTCTCGATAATCTTGTATTTTAGGCACTGCATCATAGTATATTTTAATTTGCACAAAGAAGTAACAAGAAAGTAATAACTTTATTTCAATTAGCCATATGGAAATTAAGGTTTATCCAAATTAATTATTCTTTATGTGATAATAAGGAAACGGTGTTTTAGTGTACACAGTAAAGGGAGTGAGAGAGAATATGCTAAGTGAAAATTGGTTTGAAGGAAATTTAAAGTATTTATTGGGAATACTTTAGTAAAAGGACACAGATGCCTTAACTATGGGAGTCCTGATATATATTCGAGGGGAAATGGCGGCGGACATTGCTAAGGAAAACGGTGTGAGGTACTTTATTGGAGCACAAATGGCAATGTGTTGGAATTTGACACATTAATTTTGTGATTGTGGTGGTTTTAGACAAATGGGTAGTACCAGACACCAAGCTATCACATGTTTGTGGTTAGCAGTGAAATTAAATAAAAATCAAGCTGTATATAATTGTTAGCTTGACTGACAGGGGTATCTTTCTGACGGACCAGCAGGAACAACTGTTGTCAGCTCAATTTCGAGTGGAAATAGGTGGTTCATAGGGTTCCTAAATGACGAGGACTTCGCACATTGAAACAAAACATGAATCGGTACCGTTATAAAGAATAACCTTGTATGACATTATTATCCACTTAACCGCAGTGATGGATTTAATTTTAAGTGCATGATAATAAACTTTATACCTTGACGAACTTTATACAACAATTTGTAATAGTTACCTAAAATGTGTAATTAAATGAAAATTTTAAATTCAGACTTTTACTTTTGCTTACCTTTAGACCTATATGAAGTATCGTATTTCATCTAAACTTTTGTATAGCAATGTTATTAAAAATAATGTTTTGAAATATTTAAACCACTCCTGTTTTTTAAGAAAATAGATTACGAATTATGGTCCTTTGGAAGTTTATCTTTAAATAATATAACAGGGCCGAACGGCATCTATTTTCATAAGGTTAGGCATGGTTCAACACTATCAGGTGAATGGTGAATCAGGTGAATGTTTTTCCAGGGTTTCCCCTTATTCTGAAAGACAAATGTCAGGTAACTAAGCTCTATGGACCCCGAGCTCATTTGAGCATATCACCCACTTCATTCATCGTCCGATATTACTTGACGTTGGAGGACGTAAATAAGATGAAGAAAAAACACACACAGGTGAAAAAATCGGATCATATATGGCACAATATATTATATTCAGTTTATTAAATGATATCTATATTATTTCTCTAAACTCTGATCTATTTGGTAACATTAACATAAAGGACAAAATACACATCTACATACCTATAGTCGAGAAAATATTTAGAGCTAGATAAATTCCTACTTTAGGAATATGATGAACTGTAAAAGGTTTTATTGTTAGTTTTGGATTTTAAATTATTCGAAGTAATACATATTCCAGTTCAGTTTTTTGTTTTCTCTTGAGTTCATATAGGAAATAAGGATTGCGCATAACGATTTTGTAAGAATCTCTGTATGCTTTTGTTCATCGAAAACACTTCTGTCAACATTTTCAAGGTCGTTAAGAAATAAATATATAAAAAGTAAAGTTTGCTGTAAATAATGTTTGTAACAGAAGGTCAAATAAATGTTAATCTGCACAGAGAACTTCGGATTGTTTTTATTTCAAACGGATAGTTGTGTAGTAAGAGCTACACTTGAGCGAGGGTAACTTACTGTATTTGCCGGTTAAGGTCGGTTGAATGTGGTACACAATCAAGCAATTTGAACCCAGCATCACAAATGGTAACCATGGAAACAGAGGTATTGTCTTAGAGGAGCAGTTGTTTGTGTTGAGCTAGTCACGCCTCTTCCCTTTAATTACTTTGCACAACTTTCCAATCAACTTGGTAGTTACCTATTTTGCCCTCACTATGGTGCAGGAAGTAAATCAGGATCCTGTCTGAATTACAAAACACAATGGCTTAGATGCCAACTTTGATCACAGCATCGGTATGATGGATAATTGGATATTGTGCATAATTCGCTAAATCCCGGAGCCTTTTCCACTTGGTCTTAAGAAAAACAAACTGCAAAGGAAGCAGAAACTATAAGAGTGCATAATAATATTTATTGCCAAAGGAAATTAATAATTCACAAATAAAGATTCTTTATCCTATATTGAAAGATACTAAGCCCCAATAGAGCGGGCCTAATGGACTCAAACATCTATTTTGATATACAAGTTTATAAAACTGTTAAACAATGGGCAGAAAAAATAACAGAAGGGCAATCACAAAGTAAGCATTTGTAAACTAAAGATACAGCATCATTACTTACTTAGGAGCGCTGCAACAACAATATTCAAATCCAAATTTATGAAACATTTTCATTTATCAGTCAAATAAAATGTAATGCGGAAGAGTATAGTTATGGAATGTAGAGAAGGAATTTAATGTCCTTAGAAGTAACTACCAGATGTAATCACTTAATGTGAATATTTATTAAAGAGTAAATTGGAAGGAAAAGCAAATGCTTTGCTAATTTGTTTTACTGGTGGTATATCTATTTTGTTAAAATACTCTCTATTAATTACAGGAATACTGTATAATAAAATCGTTAAAAAGAGCAGATTCGAAAGAGTTATATAGCGTTAAATAAAACGAACGTGCATAAATATAAAGTTAATGTGTAAAAATTAGCTGAAAGTGCGTAACAGCTGGTTCGCGTTATAAAAAATTAAAAAAAAAACATAAAGTTGCCAAAGAGATGCTATTTTTAAGAAGTAATGCATGTATGTATAAGGTATATGGTGAAGAAAATGAAAGTTTCCATGATTTTAGTATTAAATTATGTAAGAAACACACCGAAAATAAGCTACAAATATTCGCATTACAAATAAAAGGTGTCCAGAAAAATCAAGTATAGTTAACAAGTACCTCATTTAACTGTTTCTGCAAACTTGAAGCTCTCCCGCATTATATAAGGGTAAATAGACTAAAATATCGATACTGATTACCACGAAAAATATCGATGATACCAATGGTAAACAAGAGTGAGTTTTGTTTATAACAATCCCGATTTCATTAAAGGCGTGATACAAAATTTGGATTTGCCAATATTATCCAGGAACTAAGCGATAATACATGCTTTGAAGGAACCCCAATACTTCCAGATATAAAAAGGCATGCATGACGAAATCCAAATTCAAGGCAATGGTGATATTTTGACATGGGAGTTAGAGCATTATCTCTATTGTTTGGGTTCTTTCGGTCACTGTCCATCAGGTTCATTATGAAAATATTGCGATGGTTTTTAATGATATTCGAACGAATGAGAATCACTCCAGAAGAATGTCCCAGCACATCACAGTGTCTGAGTTATTTAGAAAAGAAACTATTCAGTAATGAACACGTACCTAGCCCATATGATTCATTTTTTCAGGAAATTCCACGCTCAAAGGAACTGATTAGTTTCCTTGGAAACAGTGTAAATGCAATATAAAGTCTTCTAGGATCGCTTTATTGGTACTCTCAAGGCTACCTTTCTGCTTATATCCTGTGCATTAATATTTAATTTATTTTTATGTTCTTTTTTTACAATTGTGCATCTATACTAGTTACAATTTTTTCTCTAAATTCATCTAGCAAACCAGTGTAAACATAACAAGTTTGTTCCTCTCTTACGCTTTTGTTTAACAGATTATTAATGGAAACTGATATTTGGCGTAATACCAATAGCTTCATATTACAATATCTTATCACAATATAAGCCATGTTTATACGGAATTTTGTTTTACTTTGTTAGGTGATCAAAATATTTGAGAAACCTCCAATCAATTTTAGCATTAGACGTCAGTTGCTGTTCTTGAGCTTTTCTTAGTGCATAAATTATAATTATTTGAAAATTAGGTATATATACTGTCGAAGGTTAAAACATATTTCCAGTTGAGTGAGTTTCGAAGAATTTGCTCTATCCATTCTGATTAGATACTGTTTCCTTCACATATTCTAGAGTTATTAACAGTTTTAAATCTAGATAAGATTACTTCCATGGTTACATGGCACAATTTTTTAAGTGAAAAACGTTACGCTAAATGACATTTTAGTTGCTTAAATGGTTCTATGGTGTGTTTAATATTAACATTGTGGGCAAAATGATTTTAAATAATTTAACATGTCATTATCTACCTCACTTCGTATAGATAATTATTTTCTTCTCTATTATACATTGAATTGGACAGATAAATTTATACAAACATTTGAAAGAAGCTTTGTTCCATAAATTAGAACTGAAGTTATGCATTGCACCTTCGATGTGCTCAAACCACGCGTTTTCTCTTTTTAAAATTTATGGGAATTTGTTTTGTATGTTTTATTTGAAAACTGTTATCAGTGAATGAAATTTTTGCTCCAAGTGATTCATTTTCTCACAAAATTAGTAAGATAAACCATAAACATTAAGAGCAATAAGAGGAATTTCTAATAAATCATAATTACAACATGTTAGAGCTAAAACTGTTTTATCATTGTTAACATATAGATATACAGATTAATACTAGATCACTGAACTTTAAATGCATTAATCTATATCCTATAAAAATCAAGATAACCTAAAACGCCTTTAGATAATTCTATGAATTTCGCAGAGTTGTTCCTCTATTTGGTTTCCTTGTCTTATATTCGGGTACAAAATTCCGTCATACTGATGACGCTGATATTATGCTGGTAATTGACAAATTTTCATTCACAGTTCTTATTTATATAATATTTTAAATTTGGTGACTATAATTCCCTTGACGTCTATTTCCAACGGCTTATTTACCAGATATTTTTTCCAACATTAATTTCTCCGAGAGCTATAATCCTGCTTAAAGCCTTACTTAATCCAGTACTGCTTTTATATCACCAATTATATCCATTTATTTCTCCTCGGAATTGCTATTGAGAATACACCATCATAGGTATATAAGGTAAATAAGGTATATAATCCAATCAGATGTAGTGGTTTCCGAGCTTACTCTCCGTGGTCTAGTAGGTAAAACTAAAGTTCCTGACGTTCCGCACGCTCGTGCGTAGGTAGTACTCAGACAACTCATGGCCCCGAAACTAGAGAGAGATATTTAACTCTTCTTCATGATATTGCGCAAAATTTTATGTTCTTTATTGACATATATGTTTAACCTGCTATTAGCAAAGATCCTTAAGTCTACCGTCTTCCTTTAGAGGTTTGTGATGAAGCACGATGATATGGTATAAAGAAGGTTAACTGTCAGCTACACACCAGTCCACTTGATATCTCGCTACAAGACATTCACCATCTGCCTACAGAGATTAAGCAATGTGAGTTACAGAAAAAAAAATACCTGGATTTTAGATAATTTACATGATTTAGGTAAATTAAGTATGTCTTTTAATAAACAAATAAAGGATAGGGAAAAGTGTTGTGTTGTCGTTAATGCATGTAAAATATTTATATACAGAAAAGCAGGTCGAAGCGGCATGTGAGACGATGTGGTTTAGACATTGCCTTTTTAGATCTTTTGTGTTGCTGTGTTGCCATAAAACGAAAGAATCCGATAGAGAGAGAATCTTGGCTGCATACCAGCGACAGCAGTGTATAAAGCAATTTTCCTAGACAACAGAACAACGAGGTAAGGACAAAACTAAGCCTTACCTCCCTTCTGACTCTAACAAAAATCGATACAAATGCGGCATTTAAGCCCAACCTCGTCTTAAAGTAGCATTTCTTCAATATCTCTTAAAAAAGTTCTCTTTGGTTCTACAATAGTTCTTGGTTCGTTAAGTACCCCCTTTGTTATATGGAACAATCAGCACTTAAGCCTCTCTGCTTAAAATGAACGCAATCGGAGCATAAAAGCAATTGATAATGTGACTGCTATTTGAATCAAAGTCGACAAAATGCAGTCTTTACCTAAGAAGGCTGTAGATGTTAATGAACTCTACTGAAACCCTTATAATTAGTTAACATTGTGTTACACAACATATCATTGTTTATTAATACAACTTTATGAAAGTACTTATAATAGTCTTACGTATTTTATGATCTAACCTCACTGGCACAAACCAGAAGAAAGAGACTCTCGTCCATCAATCATCATTTACTCTCGTCCAAATATTAGTTATTAACAAGAGATTAATGTAATATGAAACGCTTTCTGAAGACATAACCCAGAGATGAAAACATTCTCTTCTTCTTTTCCTTCAAGCATCAAAGCTCCAAAGGCTTGTTGCGTGCTTCTAATGCGTATTTCATTGAGTTATCCCGCTTTTCTGACCTTCCGATGTTTCGTTTTCCTTTAAGTCTGTAATTTAATATTTTACTTCGGGTATCGTTCCTCATTCATTCTAAGTGTTCTAGCCACTTTTGTCTGTCATGAAGTATCTCTTCATTTGTGTTAAATATCTGCAATTGATTTCCATCATCATTCTTTATTCTGCCTCTTCTAGTGATTCCCAACACTGATCTTAATCTCATTTCTTCTACCTAACCTGCTTTTATCTTTGCTTGTCATTGTCAAAGTTTTGCTACTGTGTAGAGCTATTTGAACTGCCATGGTTTTATAAAATTTCATCATTGTGTCCTTTCTTACCTTTTTAAGTTCTTTTAATTGTTCCAAATATCTTTAAACACTTTTAACTTTGCTTCCAATATATACTTCTTTAATGTGTGAAATTGTAGACTTTAAAATTTTAAATGTTTTTTAATTATTCAATTATGTGAAATGTTGATTATAGTGAAAATGTGAAAATGTTGATTATAGAATTAACTTGAAATGCACCACCTAAGGAGGCGAAATTCCATGACACTATCTTCTGTGAGCCTGTATTGTTGCTTATTCATTTTATCACATCAAAGTTGATGTAGTCACCACCATCCAACTGGAAGCTCGGATGTAAGTTAAACGGATATACCACAACTATCACAAGGTGAAGGAATGTCTCCCTTGTATAATTAAAGTGGGATATCTCTCATTGAATTTATTCAGGCAACAAAACGTTCCCTAAACCTCTACCCGCACTTAATTGAATACTGAAAAACACTAATAGACCATAAAATTCATATGTAAATAGCTATGATTTTATAGGAAAGAGCCATATTTTAACCTACACTTTGGAAATTGCCAAAATGTGTACTTCGGAACCCAAATTAACAGAAACATTAGTCCGGAGTAAAAATTCGTTATCAAGTCTCAAAGCTATAAAAAAGTTTTTTACAATTTGAAAAATAACCAATATATAGGTTCCAAAGAGTACAAATGTTAACGTCACCAACAAACCAGACATATATAAACTTAAAACATTAAACAAAATACATGCCATAGTGCAAAAGGATTAAATAATTAGCAATGAATAATAATCCATTCCTGAGAATTTGTAGGGCCATAACATAAGGACAGTAACGTCCAAATGGTGAATCCCTTTGCCTCTGAATTAATCAAATAATACTAGAAAATTTTGAAGTAGTAGGGCTCGCCCATACAGAAGCTAGAAAGCCTTTTTAATACAAAAGGATAGAAAAATAAGCCGTAAACGTCAAGAGAAAGTTTAGTAAGTGTTTCAGCAGCCCAGTAATCCAGTAGCAACTGACTCTTCTATGCCAACAAAACTATGACCTGTGAGAGCGAACAAGCCGCTGGTGTCGACGTAAAAATGTCGGCCTCCAACTGTAAAAGACTGCATTTGCATTCGAGAACGAGATTTAATCTCACCTCATCCACTTCCGCACGTATTTAGCTTTTGCTGCGTAGATACGAAAGTAATTCATACATCAAGAATGTAAATAAAACAAAAGCTATGTATAACTTTTAAATCTGACCACTTAATTTTCTGTTTGATGAACTAAAAATTAAATACCGGCTAAAAATTGCATTTTACTTTCGTTATTAGTATCACAGCGAGATTGTACTCCATTTAAAACGTGAGTGCTGGGTTTTACCGGAAATTCAGGTTTTCTGGTTTGCTTAATTTAAAAAGGAATGTTTCATATACATTGGTGCTCGTGTGAGGCAGCACAATTCCAATCCGATATTAGATTACAAGATTTATCAGGTATGTTTACCGTGGAGAGGGGGTTGAGACAAGGAGATGTGCTATACACACTGCTGTTTAATTTAGCACTGGAAAAAGTAATCCGATAATTACCCGTAAACCCTGGAGGAACCATACTTTCCAGATCAGTACAAATTGTGGCATATGCTGACGAAGTGGCAATATCCGCAAGGGATATAAGAGCTCTTGAGGAAAGTTATGTAATGTTGGAAGAGAACGCACAAGATCTAGGATTGGTAGTGAAAGTTAGTAAAACCAAATATATGAAGATGGGAGTGATGGGGATGCAAGAAGAAGAGAACCTACAGTAAATTACATGAGAGAGAATATCAAAGAGTGTAAAAATTTAAATACCTGGGATGCATAGTAAAAGTAGATAATAAAACATCAGTGGATATTTAAGAAAGAACAAAAAGTGGTAGCAGATATTTCTATGCCTTGCAGAATATGTTTAAATCAAGAAACGTCAGTAGGAATACTAAAATTAAAATATATACAACTGTACTGAGACCAATAATAATGTATGGTTCAGAAAGCTGGGTGTTGATAATCAGAGACAAAAAGTGGCTATTACGGTGGGAAAGGAAGATTTTGAGAAATATTTTTTGAGTTGTAAGGGACTTGGACGGATGGAGAATGCGGACTAACTTGGAGTTACAATGCCTATTTGGACAACCAAATATAGTAGTGAAAATTAAACAAGGAAGAATAAGGTGCAGTGAATGCCGGAAACCAGTGTAGTTAAGAAGACATTCTTAGGAAAGCTGGATGGCAGAAGGAGAAGAGGAAGAGCCAGGTAAAGATGGGTAGATGATGTAGAAGATGACTTCAGAAATTTGGCGGTTAAAGGCTGGAGAAGAAAAGCAAAGGGCCGAGTAGAATGGAAAAGGTTGTTTAGGGAGGCTAAGGGCCTACATGGCCTATAGTACCATCATTATCATCATCATCATCATCATCATCATCATCATCATAAACATCATCATCATAAACATCATCATCATCATCAGATTACATTTCAAGCTAGCATTTAAGTTAAAATAGGTAGCAGGAAGAATTTCAAAAGAAGCGCCCACAATAAAAGTAATATTTACATGGAATGGTATATTTATTCTTTATGATGATGATGATGCTGATGATGATGATGATGATGTGTATGTGGGGGCTCAACTACGCGGTCATCAGCGCCCTTTAAAAAACAAGTCAACAAGTCATGGCAAAAGCCAGATATAAAAATTTCTAAAAATATATTATATATAAATCCATTAAAACTGCATACACATATATACTAAAAAAAAGAAAAGAAAAAAGATACTTGAGATTAAATTCTAAAATCCACAGCTGAAACAAACGCTAAAACTTTGCCCACCGCCGTTTTTTATTCTTTATTTACTGTAACAATATGCAAGACAAATAAAATTTATATATTTAATTTTCAGGTATTAGCGTGTGAGGAATTTTTCTGTTACTCTACTTTAAACGGTGAACTGTAAGAAATAGCTAAAGTCTTACCAAAACAAATGTAGATCCCGTTAAATCACCAATATGTCTAAACTACAGTTTCTAGGGCCCATTCCCAAAATATCATTTACAAAATATTTCTTGTTATTATATTGTACTTTCAAATGCATTTTCTCAAATGGTAAGTTACTATTTTCTTATTCCCGTGGACTTTCAAATAGTAGGTATGTTATTTCAAATTCCACTCACTGCAATACTGCTGTAGGAACTAATAGCTGTGTTATGTTGCTACGAAATCCACCATGGAATTTTAACTGCATTATTAGTAAGCCTGCAAGATTACGACGTTTTAAGAATTGGTTCTATAAGAAAATAAAGAATGCCAAACGTAACATATCATATTTTTAGCTTTAACACATAAGAATATGAGTGAATAAATGCAAGGTAAGATAAGAATGTCAACATCAAATATATAATTGTCAACTATAAAGTACGGAACCATTAAACGTCTCATTGAGGTACTCGATATCGCTTGGAATATTTATCGGGTTTGGTGACTTTGATGAGAAGGCTATTGAGACTTCGGCAAGAAAAGTTGCAAGGATTGATTGTCAGCATTGCAAATAAAGTCCCCTTTTCTTACCAAATTACATGCATCAGGCCAGTATGATAAAACCAATTGTTAGAAAATTATGTTAAGCCTAACTTTGAATCACAGAATTATAAATCACATGAAAAATTGCTACGCATTTTATCTCCAGCATTTGAATTCATTATGAAACCACTTAGGTTACATGATAGCTTTTCGTGCTCACACTAACATTTTGTCTGTATGAAGCACAAACTAATATTTTCAGAGACTTGCAATATAGTTAACGTATTGAAACCAAACTACTTTCCCAGATTTTATGATTCTTACACCAGATTTTAAAACGATTTCAGCAACTACCGGGTATCATTATTCGAACGTTATATTTTTATACTACTACAACGGGAACTTAGCAAATAATTATATTTTTATACTCACTTATCTGTCTCTAATCCTTGTAGTATTTTTAAATTTACGTCCTCAAACGTTAAGTCATATCGGACGATGAATGGATTGGGTTACATGATGCTCAAATGAGCGCAGAGTCCATAGTGCTTAAAGTTACACGACATTCGTCCTTCAGGATAAGGAAAAACTCCGGGAAAACCTTATCCAGGTAACTCACCCTGACGGAGATTCAAGCTCGGGACCTCTTGAAATTGAGGCAGACATGCTACCATCTACGCAACCGAGGAGGGAAATCCTTATGATTCTTTTGCAAACATCTACTGCAAAACACATGTTTAAGAGAACTTAGTTTTCTAGTAAATTCTGTTGATCAGAATGAGCTTCTGCAATAAGATGTTTACTACATATTTCTTTCCAGTGTCAGTAAAATGCCAAAAAAATATCGTTAAGTATTGTCACCCAATTAGCGGAAGGTATAACGGCACAGCTGTGAGGAAACGAAAAGGAGCGGAGCCACGCCTCCCATTAGTCTCTGTCACTAACCGAGGGGTGGTTAAAGGAATGTCACCCGTCCCTGGATGTTTCCCTCCCCTTCTCCCATCACCGGGAATATTCGCCTGAAAACTAGAAAAGCCGAGAATACGGCGAGATGCCTATAAAAAGGGTTTCAGAGAGACAGACAGTCAGTGTTCGACGTGCTAGCGCCGTGTTAATGAACGAGAAGACTGTGTGTAATTGTGTACGTGCATCTGAACGGTAACGGACGAACTGGTGAATTGTAATTGTGTGCAGCAAGTAATTTTGTGTAATTGGCAAGTGTTCAACTGTAAGTCGGTGGAAATAAAGAACATTGTTGAGTTTGTGTAATTGGACTTTTCATTTCACGAACCCACAAAGTCACAATTGGTGTCAGAAGTGCGACATAACACAATGGAGGCAGCATTAGAAAAGATTTTAGCGGAACTGAAAGAAATGAAGACGGCAAATGAAAACCTCGCTGCAAAAACAGAAGCGGCAAATGACAACCTGGCCGCGGAACTGAAACAAATAAAGAGCGAATTGACCACGGAAACGAGGGCAGCGAACGACAGTCTGGCCACGGAAATGAAGGAGGCGAACGAGGTCCTCGCCGCCAAATTTGAGGAACAGTTGGCCGGCATGAGGGATGACGTCACGAACCTGGGCAAGCGGATGGGTCAAGTAGACGACCGCCTTAATGATTTAGAGGAAAAAGCCGACACTAACGCCAAGACCCTGAACGCCGTGGTGGAAGACGTAGAAGACCTTGCTAACCGCGTTAACAACCTGGAGGGAAAGGCCGACAGCAGCGTCAAGTCCCTGAACGCCATGGTGGAGGACGTCGTCGGCAGGAAGCTGAAGGATTTGAAGGCCGACTCGCCGGGACGCGACACAACATCTGCGCGCGTCAAACCTCCCAAGTATGACGGCGCGTCAACGTTTGAGGTCTTCCGCCGCCAGTTCGACACAGTGGCCAGGCACAACGGATGGTCACTGGAGGAGGAGGCCATACAGTTAATAGCCAGCCTCCAGGGAAGAGCCGCGGAAGTCCTAAACGCGGTGCAGACGACGGCGGCGCCCAAGGATATCTGGGAAGCCCTGGAGGATCGCTTCGGGAACCACCGCTTAGCCGCAGCATACCGCAGCCAGCTAAAGGCAAGGTCACAGCAGCCGGGGGAGACGCTGCAGGAGTTCGCCATTGCGATCGAGCAGCTGGCTAGCAAGGCCTTGGTTGACCTGCCACTGGAGTTCGTATCCCGGGAAGCCGCCTACAATTTTGTCGACGGGGTACGGGACACGGAGATTCGTCAGCGCCTAATGCTCGGGGAATATAAAACCATCCACGAGGCGCTGACAGCGGCATTAAGGATGGAGGCGGCCAAAATAACATCCATCCCGACGTCGAGAACGAGGAGTGTCCGCTACGCCGGAGACAGGAGACCAGCTGAGGGACGCCGGCGAACACCTAGTGGCCTGTGTTGGGGGTGTGGACAGCCCGGACACCTGCAGAGAGACTGCCCACACCAGGAAGAGCAGCCGGAAAACGAGGAAGGGCCGTCGTGGAGAGGGGCACGTCGGCGCCATTACCACCATCCCCTCGAGTGACACTGCGCGCCGTCAGCCGGCGTATGGATGACAGCCTCATCGCGGACGGTTGGGTAAGAGGGAAGCCGTGCCGCGTGCTAGTGGACACCGGGGTGGCCGTGACCATCATCAGACCTGACGTGGCGAAGGGTTTACCGACAAGGAAGCCAAGCCGGCCATACCAGCTTGTCACGGCATCGGGCGACACCTTGCCTGTGGAGAAGGAGGCCCTGCTGGAGCTGAACTTGGGACGGAGTGCCGTGCGTCTGTGGGTGTTCGTCGCGAAGGTGGCTGAGGAGGTGATCCTGGGACTGGATGCCCTCAGGAGCCATGAGGCGACGGTCGACGTCGGCAAGAAGGTCCTGTGGCTTAACGGAGAAGAGGTTATACTCCGTCAACCCGAAGAGTGCCTTGGAATGTGCAGGGTGGTCCTGGACGAAGACGTGGTTGTTCCCGCGAGGAGCGAGGTGGTGGTGACGGCACGACTGGAGGGCCAGAGAACCAGGAACATGATGCTGGACCAGAAGACGCCTGTACACGGACTGTGTGTAGCCAGGACATTGCTGCCGTGCCGAGAGGAGGTGCCAGTGAGACTGCTAAATCCAACGGACACCGATCACGACGTCCAGGCCGGGACGGAGTTGGGAACGTGCGAGCCCGTAGTGAGCGTAACAGCAATCGACAAGACACAGGAGGCGGCGCCGAAGCAACACCTGGGGCCCCGGCTAGAAGGCTTACTGGAGAGGGCGGCCGACCACCTGACCGCAGAACAGCTGGAGAAGGTTCGACAACTACTGAGGCGATACGAGCGCGTCTTCAGCCAAGGCGATAGTGACTACGGCCGCACGGACAAAGTGCTTCACCGCATCGACACCGGAGACGCCCGGCCTATTCGGCAACCACATAGACGCGTTCCGCTGGCGAAGCAAGGGGCGGTACGAGACATGCTGGAGGACATGAGATCCAGGGGAGTGATTGAAGAGTCTGACAGCCCTTGGTGTTCCCCTGTAGTCTTGGTGACAAAGAAGAACGGCGAGCTGCGCTTCTGCGTAGACTACAGAAAATTGAACGCCGTCACCCGGAAGGACTGTTTTCCCTTACCCCGGATTGACGACACCCTGGACACGCTAGCTGGTGCACAGTGGTTCTCGACCCTGGACCTGAAGTCGGGCTACTGGCAGGTAGCTCTAGACCCGAGAGACAAGGAGAAGACTGCATTCTCGACGGGCCAAGGGCTCTGGCAGTTCACGGTTATGCCCTTTGGCCTCTGCAACGCACCAGCTACCTTCCAGCGCCTTATGGAGTCAGTGATGAGAGGGCTGACTTACGATGCCTGCCTGCTATACCTGGACGACATCATCATCGTCGGGAAGACTTTTGAAGATCACCTCGAGAATCTGAGTAAGGTGCTACAGAGACTGCAAGCGACCAACTTGAAGCTGAACGCGAAGAAGTGCCAGCTCTCCCGCAAGGAAGTTAACTACTTGGGCCACATAGTCTCGGCAACCGGAGTGGCCACAGACCCGGAGAAGACACAGGCTGTGAGAGATTGGCCTCGCCCAAAGGATAGGAAAGAGTTGCGCAGTTTCCTGGGGCTGTGCAGTTATTACCGCCGCTTCATAAAGGGGTTCTCCAACATCGCAAAACCCCTCACCCGCCTGACGGAGGAACACCGGCCTTATGTGTGGACAGAGGACGCCGAAAACACTTTCCAGCACCTAAAGGAGACCCTGTGCAGTGCTCCAAATTTGGGTTTCCCACAACCGGGTGGCGCCTTCATTGTGGACACCGACGCCAGCGACCATTGCATTGGAGGTGTCCTGTCACAGATCCAGGACGGCCATGAGCGGGTGATAGCCTATTACAGCAAGACGCTATCCAAGGCAGAGAAGAACTACTGCGTCACCCGACGGGAGTTACTGGCGGTAGTAAAGACATTGGAGCACTTCCACAAGTACCTGTACGGTCAGCCATTCCACCTGAGGACTGACCATTCCGCCCTAACCTGGCTATTGACCTTTAAGAACCTGGAAGGCCAGACAGCACGTTGGGTCCAGAGGCTGCAGGAGTACGACTTCACCTCGGAACATCGTAGAGGGAAGAGCCACGGTAACGCAGACGCCATGTCCCGAAGACCCTGTCCAGAAGAGTGCGGCCAGTGCACAAGAGTGGAAGAGAAGGAGCGTGCCGCAGCAGTCCGAGTAGTTGTGGCAGTGCCTGCTGAAGGCTAGGATAGCGCAGGCCTGAGGAGGGAGCAGCTGGCGGACGCAGACTTGGGGCCACTCTTGAGGGAAGTGGAGGCAGGGATGAGACCAACCTGGGAGGACATCGCACCGAGGAGCGCCACCTACAAGTCTTACTGGGCCCAATGGGACTCGTTGAAGACCAGAGAGGGCGTGCTGTTCCGGGTATGGGAATCACCCGATGGGAAGACGCAGAGAGAGCAGTTGGTACTTCCCCGGAGTAGGGTCCCGGAAGTCCTGGAGGAAGTACACACCGGGACTTCGGGAGGACACCTGGGAGCGAACCGAACGATTGACAAAAGCGGCAGCGCTACTACTGGCTGAGGCTCCGAGCAGATGCTGAGAGATGGTGCCGTCAGTGTCACGTGTGCGCGGCGAGTCGTGGCCCCCAGACGAGGAGCCGGGGTCGCATGCAGCAGTACAACGTCGGAGCGCCATTCGAACGGATCGCCGTTGACATTGCTGGACCGTTCCCAGTTTCCGACCGAGGCAACAAGTACCTGATGGTGGTCGTGGACTACTTCACCAAGTGGCCGGAGGTGTATGCCATCCCAAACCAAGAGGCAAAGACAATCACAGACTGCCTCGTGGAGCAAGTGTTCTGTCGATTTGGGGTGCCGTTAGAGCTACACAGTGACCAGGGTACCAACTTTGAGTCCAACCTAATGAAGGAGGCACTACAAAGGCTTGGGGTGAACAAGACTCGCACTACGCCTCTACATCCCCAATCGGATGGCATGGTCGAAAGGTACATCAAGACCTTAGAGGAACACCTGAGGAAAGTTGTGGCCAGCCATCAGCGAGACTGGGACGTCAAGGTGCCACTGTTCTTGCTGGCCTATCGCTCGTCTACACACGACACAACTGGGATGACGCCAGCCAGCTTAATGTTCGGCCGAGAGTTACGCCTCCCTTGTGACCTGGCTTTTGGAAGCCCTCCGGAAGCGAAACAGCCAGCGACCGAGTATGTGGAGAAATTGGAGGACCATCTCCACGACATGCACGAGATGGCTCGCCAGAACATCCAGAAGGCGAGCGACCGCATGAAGACCAGGTATGACAGGCAAGCCAACAGCCAAGGGTTCCAGCAAGGTGACCTGGTCTGGTTGTACCGTCCTACCCGGATCAAGGGACGCTGCCCGAAGCTCCAGCAGCCATGGCAAGGACCGTACCGGGTGGTGAAGAGGATTAACGACGTGGTCTACCGCATCCAGGAGGTTCCCCGAGGAAAGATGTTGGTGGTGCACCTGGATCGACTAGCCCGCTACGATGGTGCTGTTCGGGACGACCAGCCTTGAGGAGGGAGCAGTGTCACCCAATTAGCGGAAGGTATAACGGCACAGCTGTGAGGAAACGAAAAGGAGCGGAGCCACGCCTCCCATTAGTCTCTGTCACTAACCGAGGGGTGGTTAAAGGAATGTCACCCGTCCCTGGATGTTTCCCTCCCCTTCTCCCATCACCGGGAATATTCGCCTGAAAACTAGAAAAGCCGAGAATACGGCGAGATGCCTATAAAAAGGGTTTCAGAGAGACAGACAGTCAGTGTTCGACGTGCTAGCGCCGTGTTAATGAACGAGAAGACTGTGTGTAATTGTGTACGTGCATCTGAACGGTAACGGACGAACTGGTGAATTGTAATTGTGTGCAGCAAGTAATTTTGTGTAATTGGCAAGTGTTCAACTGTAAGTCGGTGGAAATAAAGAACATTGTTGAGTTTGTGTAATTGGACTTTTCATTTCACGAACCCACAAAGTCACAGTATTTACAACTTCATACTCATCCATGGCATGCGAAAAACAGCTGAATAGCAGCAGCACTTTAAAGAACTGACAAGTTGTAGAAACGTAATACCTGTTGTATATATCGGTTTGGCTTATCAACTTAAATGTTTTTAATAGACTGTGCTTAATACCTACATTTATCCCGTATATAGTTGGCTATTTATTTGATGTCACGTTTTTGAGTTGTCCTTTTACAGACACGCGCGCGTTACGTATATATGAATAATTTTCTTAAACATTCTTATAGTAAGGAGATCACAGAAAATGTATATATGGTGAAATGTCAACATGGACGTTCCATATGGAATAGATCAGTCCAATATTTACGGCAAGTATAACTCAGTACTGAATTTATCGAACAGGTAATATGGAATTCAAAGGAACATCCCTTTCAAAGTATTCAAAGCCTTACTATATAGTTTTCATAGGCATTTATGCTATGTAAGATAAGCTACCTCGTTTGAAGTATAATAATACAATGAGGCTTATATTTAAGTTTTATTCGATGCATAAGTAATAAAGAAATATGATTTGGGGTTGGCATAAAACTATTAAAATGTGCTTCTGCACAATGGCGTGTTCTCTCTGTGTTAAGGAGTATGGAAGTGAAGGTTGTCATGAGTTTTAGATTCACAAAATTAAAGATAAAAGTAAAGAAAATACAGGACATGCATAATACAATAAGTAATTAGAAACTAAATGATTCATGTGTTATTTACAGAATAATTTAATAGCACCAATAATGGCATTCTGTAATTTAAAATACATGCTTCCTTATTTTTATATGTAGCTTATGATACTCTCATCCATCAGTTTAAGTAATCACCATTCCTTTTCTTATGATAATTGAAATGCACTTAGTGTACTTTTAGTGTTGAAATATTTTATATTATGGATACATCAAGCTTCTGAGGTACTTGAATGTTTGTGTATGTATAAGGCTCAGTTCCGAAGTTATTTTATGTACCAAGGTTCAGTTTAAAGTGTTTTTTTTTAATTAAACGACTCTAAGCAAAATTGATGGGCTACTTATCATGGTGAGAATCATTTTCACAATTAATTTAGTGGTTTAGAACAACTTTATACCTGCTTATATTCATTAATGTTTTAATTTTTTTCACCAAACTATTAATTTCATTACAAACCTAAAACACCACCTAAGTGTTTTATATAGGGTGCGCACCACACCAACACACACTCACCCCCATTCATACCAATCACATTAGTATGAACGGAAGGACCCTTGCAGGACTGCGAGGTACATTTTGTGGTTACACGTTTCAAAAGGTAAGGATAAAGTGAAAGGCTAGCCCTCGCAAGTGTATAACCCAGGAGACGCTTGGAAAGCTCTAACAATTCCAGACGCAAAGATAAATCCTCTACTGGAGTTGCCTAGAGAGAGCGATGTACGATCTCTCGGCCAAGCAACCTCTAGTGTCTACGAGAACACCTTATTACCTGAGTAAGTAAGCAGGCCATCTTTCAGCATTGCCATACGCCACGAAACCTTAAAGTACACCTTAAAGATTGATTGATTGATTGAGTGAGTGAGTGAGTGAGTGAGTGAGTGAGTGAGTGAGTGAGTGAGTGAGTGAGTGAGTGAGTGAGTGAGTGAGTGAGTGAGTGTGTGAGTGAGTGTGTGTGTGAGTGAGTGTGTAGCGTTAAAGGGCCCGTCGACAATTATATTCATGAACTATTAAAACTCTTTGGCTAGTGTTTGTTTCTTATTTTTCTCCGAGCTTTTATATTCTATGGTTATTCTATGGTTGTTACCTAACCAACATCTATATAGCATTGATCTATGTATTATGTAGTTTAAAAGTAAATAGTGTATATTTAACGACCAAGAACAGCAAGAGCTTTTGGTTTTGACAAAGAAGAATGAGAAGGAATGGAAATAGAAGGGAAATTATTGAAAGCAAATTTTTGTATTCGAACAAGGACCACATCATTCAACCACCGACCAGAAAATACCACGAAAAAACCAAGTTACAATGAGTGTTCAATAAGAATCAACCTCGGGATATCACCAGTACGAGCCTGGTACATTACAGTGGAGCAGTCTCCTACAGTTGAATAAGTTTTAGTAGAAATCACACATTATGCATTTGTTATTTTAAAACTTTGTGCCTTGGTAAGAATCATATATAATAAGCCTTCTTGAAGCAAGCAAAGTTTATTCATTAACTTCTTTCATTCAAAATAATATCGCTGATGAACTATGGATTATTTGTCTGAGTATGGTTATGTCTATACAAAGAACTTTAACATAGATACTAAACGAAACGACCTTATATAAATTGTTTTAAATTTCAAATAAACCAACATATTGCATGATAATTGCATTGTTGTTTAACATTACTGAATGACAGCGTCACTTGTAAATTTTATATACTCTTTTCTTCTTTACAAATCGATTAAAATGCATTCCTTTTCTTATAGCTTTATGAATGTTTGATTACCTTAACACAAAGCATATTCAAACAAGCAGTGCAAAATGCCTAAGGTATTTGAACCGCCTACATTTACATATAAATCTACGTCATTTCCGTTTCCATCACGTATTCATCCTAGGGCACAAGAATATGTCTCACATCGCGCTATTTCCTCCGCATTATATACTTCAGCCTCTTTTGATTTTTATCGGGGTACTTTCTTAATGTAAGGAAGGTAAGTCGAGAATGGAATGGGAACCAGAGGAAACAATGTAATATAAAAGGGAGAGAAACAAGGAAAATAGAAGAAGGTGACAGTGGCAGGCTTGGAAAAATTATTGGCATGATTTCCATAAAGGGAGTGTAAAATGACTCTGAGAAAGACGCAAGTTGGGACAGAGGTAGAGCTAGTGGAATAAAATGAACTTTAAGATTCTTAGGAAGAAAGCGTATAAAACAATCTGCTACCGCACAGTGGGCCAATAGTACATCATGGAGATTGTTCTTAGTTGTGATAAAATACGTATTATTTCTTGAAAATATGAATATGAAGATGAGAATATATTAGCCTATTGCTGTTTGCTGAAATTTATTATCACAAACCATTTTACTTCTACTGCTTAACAATGTAAGTGTGCTTGATATTTTATCTATGCTCAAAAATATGATATCGAGACTGATTTCTGAGACTATATACAAACCAGTACATATTTCAGAAGACATCACCGTTTGAGCCTAGGTTCACATTTCTTCCGAGCTTACAATAGAAAAGATTTCCAGAAAATTCCCGCCGAATTATCTTCGCATGGCATTTTTTTCTTAGAGTCTGACTTTCTCAACACTGGTTTTTACAGTTTTGCTTAAAATATCCTATTATTAATATATTTGCATGGCAAATAAAACTGTATATCCTAAATTTTCTGCAAACTGTCTGTGAAGTCGGCTTCATTTTGAATGACATTTCTATAATTGGTAAACCATAAGCAAATATTACTAAAAGCTATGAGAAACACAAAACGTATGTCGCCCTTCGACCAAAGTGGGTATCCTTTGCTTATCCGACAAGCATACACGAATGAAGTCAATCTGCTGCAGAAGGCTGTAGGTCACAGGCAGGCCAATCGAGAGCGTCCTTTCAAAAGAAGGTTTTCCCTCTGGCGAAAACGGCGAGATCAAGAAACGCCTGAGACGTATGAGAGAAACATACTGTGTCTGAATGGCCAACATTACATAAGCCGTAAGTCCACCTGAAACAAAAGAACGGAAGTAAAATGAGTAACTAATATTCGTGATAGAAGAGGAGCTCCCAAGATTCGTCAGGTAAAATCACGAAAATCCCTTATTCAGAGTGGCCGATCCCAAGAATCAAATGCATGGTCTAGCAGGTACAACCGTCACATACGACCGCGGGGTGATTTCATTATGTTACTGCACAAAATATATACGTATATGGAGAATAACATTATTGCAAAATAAAATATTTTGTGACATTACCTAAAACGTTCTGAAGCATGGATGAGCATTTTCTAACACCCACGCATTTTTCAACAGGTAAATCGCTGTTTTCTCTTTCCGTGCTTACAGTTTACCAGTTTTACAGAGGTTCTTCTAAAGGTACAAGACTTCAGAAGCTATTTCTAGAAAATTCAAGATATGTCTACATTAAATTAATTATGTGAATATCATAAAAATAAATTAATAAAAATCATTTTGGATCATTTTGGAGAAAATAAAAATGATTGAGAAAATACACCCTATATAGCTTATCTTCAGAAGGAGAACTTTTCTAAATGTATCCCTGAAGAAATAGTAGGCTATATTGATGGGAAACGTTTTATTTTACGTTCCCAATTTACTTAAATGCAACTTATTAAAAATGATAAGAATTGTAACTAATTTGTTCGTTTCAAACTTTTATTGTCAGTGAGTAGAGGTCACATGCACTCCTCTTTATGATGGAAGCTACATCGCCGCAGAACAAAGGCAATGCAAACATTTAAGAAGGTAATTTAATTTTATGTGCTGTTTAGAACTTTCGCGAGATCGCTAATGTCAACAATAAGGTCTGCATGTGTCATTTAAAATATTTCATATTGCAATAAATACTGAAAGCATGCGGAATTAACTTAATTGTTCCAAAGAAGTCTTCCCATCGATTGGCTCAACAAGTGCTTATGCCCTGTAGAATGTTCGTAGGATTTTGAAAACAGACTTTTGATTTGTACACATATAAGCTGCAGATTTTGCATGAATTGTGGTAGGATTCACAGAATAACACATATGAAAATCTCCTTTCCAGATCCAGGATGTCCATTGACCACTGAGATCCCAGATGTAGTAATCCTCTGGAGTATTTACTAAAGGAAAAGCTCTACATGAGAGAATTCTATATGATTGATTAGGTGAAAGAAAACATCCAAAGGGAGACAAGAAACAAAGAACGTCATGGATAGTATGAATGTTCTTGCCAAGTTGGCAATCATTTAAGGAATTTTATATTGAAAGTGTCTACTTAATATTAAACATGTTCTTCCCTTGCACAGACATTCTCATTAGAGGTATCTTCCAATGTGACAATCCATTTTACGCTCTGTTACCTGAACAAGACATATGTGAAGCTGGTCAAACTTAAATATCTTTACTACATAAATTAATCGTAGACATTTAATTCCTCTTGGTAACATTAACCGAAAGACTGTCGCCATGCTCAGAGGAAATTGAACCATAAAGCCATCAATCCAGGCAGGAATATTTGCAGCTTTGTACCACTGTTAATGGAAGCCTCCACAGAATAGACTGGAAGCTTCTCTGCCAGTCACTTTTAAATCCCTAATGACTAAAATGACTTAATAACTAATATATAACAATATGAAAATAGTTTTAATAATTACAAAACGGATATCATTGTTTCGTGTGGAAGCAAAGAAGATAGGAACTACGTTAGTCAACTCTGCCAAGAATGCGAACTGAGCTACGCGATGGATACGTGACAGATAGAAAATGAGATAAATGAAGGGTCAAAAGACACAACCTTGCAATATTTTTGCAAAAGCTGTCTTCTGAAATATGCAGGAAAATGAAATATTGTTGCTGCTTTTAAATAGGGATACAATACTACTGTGTGTCTTATTTTGAAGAACAGAATTTGTGTTGAACATTGTTCAGCGGAAGGCAGCTATAATTAAATGTATAATTCTTTTAATTATATTATTGTTTCATAAATTTTAATAACTTACTTTGTCCGTAAGTATTCTAACTCCAAGCACGATTACTAATATCATTATTAAGCATTAGTTGTGGTGATGCTGGTACTGTTATACAGTAATTCAGATCCCAGATAAAACCACGCTATTTACGTAAGACGGTATTTTTTGGGTCCAACAATTTTCAGGACATCTTTTGGTGCTATTTTTGTTAACCAACATATTATTCAGTTAAAGCATATGATACAATGGAACAGCTGTCTCAAATGTAGATCACGCGATAGATTACTTGATATTAGGCCCCAAAACAGCTAAATTCGTATCAAGGGAAGGAGAAACAATAATAATACGAAAACTATACTTAGGAAATAGGTTTATTTTAATTATACAAGCTCAGTACAGTGCGATCCATATAAACCTGAACCACTTCAATAGGCCATAATTTGCCTTGAAAGCTCATAAAATCTATGAAATTGTTTTGACGATCTCAGGGGCTCTGGAAGAATTGACAATTCTTGACAGCTGACAGTCTTTAATGTGCAGTCATAACAGCAACATGCAGTACTTTCTACGAGATCGTGCTTACATTTTGAAAACATACTGGAATTCAAATTCCCTGGTAACAGCACAACGGGAATTTAGAAGAGAAATTTAATGTTCCGACAAACGCAACCATTTTATCTCTCGTAAGAATGCTGGAGACAACTGGTATACTCATTAGTGAAGAGTGAAAAACATAGACCGCCGTTGAACACAGGCTGTTAGAGATGTTCGCAGAAGGCTATTGAATTCTCCAAACAAATTGCTGCGTCGGTTGAGTCAGGAATCAGGGTATCCATATGGAAAATGTCAAAGAGATTCAAAGAAATCAGAATTACGAATAATCTCAAAAGATGTGTGGCCTCCCCCCCCCCCCCATGTCCACTAACCTAACATGCTCTCCGTATAACTTCAGAGAATATGGTCAGACGAGTGCAAACATGTATAGATACTGGTGGAGAATACTTCAAACATTTTCTCTGATATATAAATAGTGTAATGTAATCTGCCAGTTGTGTATTATATTCTCCCAATGTTGCACGTGTGTCCCACTATTGCTTCAAAAGGAATGGTCTACTAAAGTTTTTCAGGTTTATATGGATCTCACTGTATACTTAATGTATAGAATTTTTTCAAAGAATAAAACTATTTTTTTACTCAAAGAACAGCATGCTTCTTTTGCCTAAGCTTGCGATTGTTTCCCTTCACGTCGAATCTGAAAAGATGATAAACCTCCTTTTTTCCATCTCTTGTTTTGGACGATTTCATCTTCTCTTTCCTTGGGGTATTAGATGTCTTGCTGCTCTTATTAGTCTGTCTTCCCGCTCTTTCTACATGTATATTATACTCCCGTCTTCTCATTTTTATGAATTTTTCTACAGCCATTAAGCCACATACTTACCTTATTATTTAATTTCTTACTCTATCCGGTTTTGTTATCCCTAGCTCATTAGATATTTATTTTTGCTGCTTTCTGCTCTAGTTTCTTTTCCATATGTCATTATTGGCCTAACTACTGTCTTAATATATTTTTATTTTACAATCTGTGTTAAGGTATTTGATTTTCCAGATTATGTCACGTAGGCATCTAGATACTCTAGCTGCCATTTGTACTTGGTTTCTAGCTTCATTTGTAACATATCAATCGCTTTTTTATTTCTATTCCTAAGTACTTACTCTTACTACGTGTTATATCATTCTGCCCTATATTTCTAATTCACATCTCATCGGTGCTTTAGAGATACACATTACTTTTACCCTTTACAATGGATACCTTCGTTATTTATATCTCAGAATTATTTACAGCATAATGTAGCAGTGCTTGCAGTCCATCTGCAAAAGTACTACGTCATGAGCATAAGCTAATATATTGAAATTTTGATTCTCCATCAAATAACCCCCTAAATATTCCACAGCATAATTTTATCCATTATTAAGTTGAATAATGGGGAACTTAGGACATCCCTTGTCTGATTACCTTTTGGCACTTTTTCTCATATGTCATTTGTTCTTTACACAAATTTTAGTTATGTCTGCCAAGAATGCGAACTGAGCTACGCGATGGATACGTGACAGATAGAAAATGAGATAAATGAAGGGTCAAAAGACACAACCTTGCAATATTTTTGCAAAAGCTGTCTTCTGAAATATGCAGGAAAATGAAATATTGTTGCTGCTTTTAAATAGGGATACAATACTACTGTGTGTCTTATTTTGAAGAACAGAATTTGTGTTGAACATTGTTCAGCGGAAGGCAGCTATAATTAAATGTATAATTCTTTTAATTATATTATTGTTTCATAAATTTTAATAACTTACTTTGTCCGTAAGTATTCTAACTCCAAGCACGATTACTAATATCATTATTAAGCATTAGTTGTGGTGATGCTGGTACTGTTATACAGTAATTCAGATCCCAGATAAAACCACGCTATTTACGTAAGACGGTATTTTTTGGGTCCAACAATTTTCAGGACATCTTTTGGTGCTATTTTTGTTAACCAACATATTATTCAGTTAAAGCATATGATACAATGGAACAGCTGTCTCAAATGTAGATCACGCGATAGATTACTTGATATTAGGCCCCAAAACAGCTAAATTCGTATCAAGGGAAGGAGAAACAATAATAATACGAAAACTATACTTAGGAAATAGGTTTATTTTAATTATACAAGCTCAGTACAGTGCGATCCATATAAACCTGAACCACTTCAATAGGCCATAATTTGCCTTGAAAGCTCATAAAATCTATGAAATTGTTTTGACGATCTCAGGGGCTCTGGAAGAATTGACAATTCTTGACAGCTGACAGTCTTTAATGTGCAGTCATAACAGCAACATGCAGTACTTTCTACGAGATCGTGCTTACATTTTGAAAACATACTGGAATTCAAATTCCCTGGTAACAGCACAACGGGAATTTAGAAGAGAAATTTAATGTTCCGACAAACGCAACCATTTTATCTCTCGTAAGAATGCTGGAGACAACTGGTATACTCATTAGTGAAGAGTGAAAAACATAGACCGCCGTTGAACACAGGCTGTTAGAGATGTTCGCAGAAGGCTATTGAATTCTCCAAACAAATTGCTGCGTCGGTTGAGTCAGGAATCAGGGTATCCATATGGAAAATGTCAAAGAGATTCAAAGAAATCAGAATTACGAATAATCTCAAAAGATGTGTGGCCTCCCCCCCCCCCCCATGTCCACTAACCTAACATGCTCTCCGTATAACTTCAGAGAATATGGTCAGACGAGTGCAAACATGTATAGATACTGGTGGAGAATACTTCAAACATTTTCTCTGATATATAAATAGTGTAATGTAATCTGCCAGTTGTGTATTATATTCTCCCAATGTTGCACGTGTGTCCCACTATTGCTTCAAAAGGAATGGTCTACTAAAGTTTTTCAGGTTTATATGGATCTCACTGTATACTTAATGTATAGAATTTTTTCAAAGAATAAAACTATTTTTTTACTCAAAGAACAGCATGCTTCTTTTGCCTAAGCTTGCGATTGTTTCCCTTCACGTCGAATCTGAAAAGATGATAAACCTCCTTTTTTCCATCTCTTGTTTTGGACGATTTCATCTTCTCTTTCCTTGGGGTATTAGATGTCTTGCTGCTCTTATTAGTCTGTCTTCCCGCTCTTTCTACATGTATATTATACTCCCGTCTTCTCATTTTTATGAATTTTTCTACAGCCATTAAGCCACATACTTACCTTATTATTTAATTTCTTACTCTATCCGGTTTTGTTATCCCTAGCTCATTAGATATTTATTTTTGCTGCTTTCTGCTCTAGTTTCTTTTCCATATGTCATTATTGGCCTAACTACTGTCTTAATATATTTTTATTTTACAATCTGTGTTAAGGTATTTGATTTTCCAGATTATGTCACGTAGGCATCTAGATACTCTAGCTGCCATTTGTACTTGGTTTCTAGCTTCATTTGTAACATATCAATCGCTTTTTTATTTCTATTCCTAAGTACTTACTCTTACTACGTGTTATATCATTCTGCCCTATATTTCTAATTCACATCTCATCGGTGCTTTAGAGATACACATTACTTTTACCCTTTACAATGGATACCTTCGTTATTTATATCTCAGAATTATTTACAGCATAATGTAGCAGTGCTTGCAGTCCATCTGCAAAAGTACTACGTCATGAGCATAAGCTAATATATTGAAATTTTGATTCTCCATCAAATAACCCCCTAAATATTCCACAGCATAATTTTATCCATTATTAAGTTGAATAATGGGGAACTTAGGACATCCCTTGTCTGATTACCTTTTGGCACTTTTTCTCATATGTCATTTGTTCTTTACACAAATTTTAGTTATGTCTCTATTCATTCTAACTGTTCTAGAATTGCTTTTTCTCGTAGGATTCTTATTACGTCATCCAGTCTAATTCGATCGAAGTGCCCGCCTCGATAGCGTAGATGGTAGCGCGTCTGCCTCCTCTTCGAGGTCCCGAGTTCGAAACTCGGTCAAGGTGAGTTATCTGGATAAGATTTCTTCCGGTTTTTTCCCCTTATTCTGAAAGACAAATGTCAGGTAACTCTAAGCTCCATGGACCCCGGACTCATTTGAGCATCATTACACCCATTTCATTCATCGTACGATATGACTTAACGTTGGAGGACGTAAATTACACACAAAAAAGTGATCGAAGTCTTTGGTTAAATCCACGAAGCAAAAGAAAACTGGTTATGTATATTCAATTGCTTTTACATCTGTCGTACATTAAGTACTGTACCTGCTGTGCTTCTATTAGATTGGAATCCCTGTTATTGTTCGTTTATTTCTACACTTTTTGATAAATTTTATCATATGAGATAATTTTAATGCATGATAAGGTTATTTGCCTATAATTTTCTGGCCTAGTTTTAAACCCTTTTATTTGTTGGGGTTGTATTGGGTACTCTTCCCTTTTAAGTATCTTACTAAACAATTTTCTTAATTCTTCATCTATGCTTTTACCGCCATACTTTCACATTTTATCACATACCGCACTCTACCCTGCTGATTTCCTGTTTTAACCTATTTATTCCTCCTATTCTTCTTCCTATACTTCAGTGGTTTCAGTTCCTTCTTGTATTGTTACTTCTTAGTTGTTATCGTCTTCAATTAAATCATTGTTTGTGTACATTTCCTCAAAATATTGTTTTCATCTTGCAAGATCATTTTTTGATTTTAATTGTATTACTTATTTCCAATTTTCTATTCCTTAGCATTTCCATACCTTCCTTTGAGCAACATATTAAGGTCTGATTTACATTTATTTAGAAAACTTTTTCGCAGTATGATTGATTTATTCGTTTTATTTTACCATGTAATAAACTTCCAATTTGTTTCGTATTCTCTCTATCTTGCTGTGACTGTGTACTTTTAAATTTTGTAAAAACTTTATTTTTCTTTGCTAATTTTATGAAAAAACATTAAGGCAATAAACTTGAACTGTATGAGAATGCCCATATAGATGCATTCTATAGTAATTCACACTTGGTTACTGCATATCTCCCGAAGCAAAAGCCAACGCAGATGCCTAATGATCTTAGGTTATATTTAATTGAGCACACCCGGAGGATCAAACAACCGTTGTGATATTTGGGGATGACTGGTAAATTTTATTCATCTGCGCGATTTGCTACCGCTTCCTCCAGAGAAAGTTAAATTGGTAGGTATTGCCAAAATTTAACATTGCTATGTACTGCAACGATCCTTATATTACCACACAAAACCATAGCCAGCAAAGAGACTATAAAAGGAATGGAACGCACCAGTTCTTTTACACTACCAGGAATTTGAATAATTTAATGCACAAAATGTTGCACTTCATTTATAGAGAATTAATAAAACTTACCCCAGAACTAGGGGACTGCCTCTGTGTTAACATTCCATCAAATATGAACGTCGGGAGATTTCCGGCACAAACATTTTTCTTTAATCAAGATTATTTTCTGTCAGAAAGTATGAGAAAAGTTGCGTGTGAATGTATTGTGGTTAAATGTTAACGCAGATTTTCGGCACCATTAAGAGAAAGGTGCCCAAGTACAAAATGAGAATCCGAGTTTATTCTGAAATGAATACGGAAAGTTTGCCATATCCAATACCCAACAAAGTCAACAAGTTAAATGATAAACAAAGCAGCACCTGTAAAAACAACTTGGTCCTTCGGTGGGATAGTCTCCAGTATCCGAGCCGACCCGTTGGGGGATAGGTAAATTGAGTCCATAATTAGTAATAAGTGGTAATTTGTGTCCCAAGCATTTTAATCCATGCGGTAAATTGAATCCGCCTCGCAGCCAAACGTTTATAAGTTCCTTGACCAGCATTCGGTCAGATGTTTATGTTCAGTTACTTAGTATAGGGAAAAGAACAATTGGAAAAAGAAACATTTTTAAGGGAGGATATGTAAAGTTTACTGATAAGGACATACTGAGATTTGAATTTGTGAAAAGTGTTTCTTTTAAATTTTTACCTGTGTAATAATGCTACTGCAAGTTACTCGAGCACAAAGTTGCAGAAAATGGGGGGGGGGGGCGGAAATAATTTTTGGCACAATTAGGGATTGAGGGATTCATTTTTTCTACCATGAAAGTTTAGGAGGGATAATATTGTAATATCAAAAAGGTAGTCAATATACAGCCCAGGCCCAGTGGATCGCTTCAGGAAGTGGTAGGAGGGATTCCGGTTGTGCAAGCCTGCTGGGAGCTTTCCAAGCTATGGCACGGTGACCTACGGTGACCTACGGTGTCCGAGCTGGATTGGCACTGCTTCGGGACCACGGTTCACGGATGCACCTGCACTGGACTGACGGGGAGTTTCAAGCTTGTAAATGGTAGGTACACTGCCCTCTATACTGTCGTCACTCCTTGGGGTCGGCCACCCACTGTCTCTTCTTCCCTCATCCTAGCTCCTGGATATGCCCACTTGGGGAATACATACAAGAGATCAATCAGATTGACGTCCCAAATCCCCTTCGTAAAATTTGATACTGTCCTACTATTGCAAACAGGCTTTGCTGACGTAAGATTTTTATGTCCACACTGAGCTCTCTTTACGAGTGAGACAACAGGCAATCGCCGGGAAAATTGTACCATTAGATTCCCTCTGAAATACTTAAATAGGTGTTAGAAGTGTTGACCTTCTGTCCTCAGTGAGCATAGCTTGTTAAAAATGTTCCCGTTGATTCTCCTAACTTCAGCAGCTGCAGTAGTAGCTCAAACCCATGTGCACTACAAGAATTTGGTGACGAACATGATACAAAAAGATTACTGAATGGGGTTTCCATATATGTTCAACAACCTTTAAAACATGTACATGTCTTTTAGACAAATGCGACCACTGGACTGTTGGTGCTTGGAAGGCAATATATATTAGTAGACCTTTAACACACAAATACTTGGTCGTGAGCAAGACACTCCGGCATGCGAATTTATGATTACTACTGGTCCCCTTCAAATGGGTAAAGATGGCGAGTATCTTTATAACTGCTTAGGATATAACCAAGCATAACTAAGTTATAACTAAGAATTACTGCTTAGGACTTTGATTCCCGATTTCACCAACAGATGTTAACATTGACTTTAACAAATGTAACGTAGCAATTGTAAAAGTATTAACAAAACTCTTAAATTTGTTACATTTCATGAAACTGTTTTCTGAAAATGTTAACAAACACACGTTAACGCCAATTACACTTATAGAAGGCTATGGATGAGTTGTACTATTTTCTGAACGTAGTGCAATGGGCTTTTGTTTTCATTTTCTTCTGCACTGCAGTCTGCACACAGCTAAACAAGGACGGATAAACAAAATCGTAAATAAAAGCCGAGAAACACATTTCTCATCGACGGAGAAATAATTGCTAATTGAATAGGTGACGAAGTATAAGGATGTCGTGGAAAATAGGGCGGATTCGGTGAATCTAAAGAGAAAGATGTCACATGGGAAAAAATTGGAAACGAATTTAATTCAAATGCATGTGTCATTATTAGAGACACGAAACATCTTCAGTATTACGTAAATTGAAAACGAGGTGCGAAGAAGTACAAGTGACGAGTTACTTGAACGTTTCAAGACGGCAGATGGAGAGTGTATTATTCACATAATTCAGTGAATTATAAAATCGCAAAGTTATTAATACTTGAAGCAAATGAGAGATCGGCACATTCCTTTCGATGCATGCTCTAACTCTGTATTACGTAAATTTAAAATGAGGAGCGAAGGACATGTGACGAGTGACTTGAAGTTTCAAGACGGGTGGTAGGTAGTGTATTATCCATATAATTCAGTGAATTATAAAGTCGCAAAATTATTAATACTTGAAGCAAAGGCGAGATCGGCATATTCCTTTCGATGCATGTTCTAACCTCTCTTGTACTTCCGCAGTAACCTTCATAGCAACTTGCTTGGACAGTCTATAACTCCGTAGAAAATTTTCTTCTGATAACTGCTCAAAATAATTTCTCCTCATAGGCCGTACTCTATTACGAATGTCATTTAGACGGTCTTAAATATAGCAAATCAACAACAGCGACGTTCACGCCCGCCATATTGACCATTTACAATTGTTGAGGACTTAACATCATAAATTTGGCGTGTTAGTTTAACAAGAGATTTAACACGAGTGTTAAGGTAACACTTGTTGGTGAAATGCAATTTTTGTTATAACCATTGTTAAAGCCATGTTAAGTCTTAACATTTGTTGGTGAAATCGGGCATGAATCTTAGAATATCTTGATTATACACAATGGTCCCCGAAACAAAAGGCATACTTCTTTGGCTACTTTCCATTCATATTCTCATGAATGAAACGATATATATGCATATATATAATTTCCTCATTTACCTATATACTTATGCGGTCACATCTTTAATATAACAGTTACGTATATAAAGATAAATAAATGGTAAACACGGAAAGTAGAAACGTTTGGTAAAAGGCATCTAATATCACTTTATAATTGTTTTCTCTGTGCATATGCTTGATATACACTTGAAAGCTAAACGTTTAGGTCATATATGCTTGGGAGTAATTATTTATAGCCATGTTCAGTAACTGTCATAACACAAAAACTGTTGTTTACAATCTCAGAATGGCCATCTGGAGTGCGTGCTTATCCATTCATCTTGAGCAATGAAAACTGTACTGGACATCGTAGATATGAAATACACGCCGAGATTCATGTGTATGCATTCTCGTTTCCTTCAACAAAACAAACTACTAGTAGCGATGGTGATACAGTGCACTGCCATTTGTTTAATCAGAATGCTTTCGCACCTTTGCCTACTTAGCAGGTTATTCAAACTTGCTAATTGCACTGTAGTTACTTCTAGCCTATTTTTCACTAGTATATTTATTTTTAAGAATTCTATATACAGCCCTTTTCATTAACTTTATTAAAAACTACTGATACTTCTTCCATCTGCTGCATATGCCATATGAAGTATCGTACAAATACGAGAAAAAGTGCTTGAAGTTACAAAGAAACGTAGCATCGCTTTCATAAAATAAAAATGAAATGGAATGCAGCAAATGACAAAGCAATTTGACATTATCAAAGTTTATTTCTCAGTTTTAGGTAAACTACATTTGTTATACTTTCAATAAAAGTAAAAAATAAGTAGGGTATTGTACTGTCATTAGTCCAAAAATTTTGGCGTGAGAACGAATAACGTTCAACTGTCATTTTCGATGTACTTACCAATATAAATAAATTTTAATTTACATGTAAAGCCATTTAGAATTTCAACTATAGAGTTTCAGTAGAGAAGGCAACTTCATATTTTGTTCACATGTTGGAAACGAAGTAATTAAAATTTTATAGTATTTACCATTGGTGGTATTTATAATAACAATAATTATGATTTTAATTTTCGTTATTTATCTAATTTTCAATATAATGTTCAACTGCAGATTTCTATTTTGGTTTGCGAAGAATTTACGTATTTAGTATTAATCATGAATACAAAGAATTAAATTTGATGAGATTTTCCAATGATAAAGTGTGCAAGGAATATCAGTGTCCTTATTTTTCCTCATTTCTCTTTTCATATGTGATCCTTGCTTTTAATAGCTATAATCGATTCCATTTTTATCGTTTATATCAATCTATATTTTCCACCGAGCTATTTTTTATCTTTTTATGATCTATTTAATTAGATGCATTTTATGGTATATTCAATCAGTTTGTTGAGGACCCTGTACTTTCTCCAGAATGAGAAAAGGTTTCCATTTGTAGATTAACAGCATTGGATTGCAGACGTCATGTCTCCTCTTGGAAGCTTTTGTTTCTTTTCGTTTTTATGATTCAGACTGTCTACATCTTGGTTGTGTAACGGTTCATTCCCCTTGCCACAGAAGGCTACCTTTAACATAAAGGTTACGTAACGCAGCAGAAATAGACGAAGTTATTCCAGTTAAAATTTATATAATTACATTTACAAAGCATGTATAACATGTACGTTTACCATAAAATTGGTATTCCTTTATTGCATCTAAGTGATGCTCTATTACTCACATATTCAATTATATAAATAATGCCAGGCTATTCAATTTATCAATTTCTACTTCCCCAAGATACTTAGCACTATACTACTTAATGCATTTATTCATTTCAACTCAAATAATAGTTAAAGAGCGCTTAAATAAGCCTGTCGTGTCCACATAATCTGTTAAGTACTGACAAGGAGTCCGTGAAGTGAGTTTTGTCTTAACTGCAGAATAATTTTGTTAATTTGTGACAGATTATGCACAAATTCACAATAGATGAAACTGCTACAACTAGATTAAGTAACTCCTTAAGAATAGTTCCGAATCTATAGAGTGGTTTCGATTTCAAATAAGTTTATACATAGTTACAAATTAGAACAAAATGAAATTTATATGCAAACCAACCAAAACACATGGACAATTATAACCTATGTTTTACAAATTTAACTAGCAATTATTTAGATGTTAATGATCTGCAAAATTAAGAGATATTTCAATGTTAATTTCAATAACTTATCTGGATATTATTAGGTTATTTTTGCGTCAATTTTCAAAATTTTATAATGAAGAAATGCTTCATATATGGAAAATAAATGCTATGAATTCCACTGAGAAAAATTACGTCAGAGTTTAACTAATGTTTCTTTTTTAATATTATGTTTACTCTTTATGCAAGACTATTGTGTATCGATATCATATCAAGGCAATTAATAAAAACGCAGCAAAATTCCTGTTAGTAAAACTCCATAATGATATATCCTAATTTAAATCAGAAGTAAATCTTAATTTAAATTCTAATGTAAGGATTTTAAATGTCATGTGTAAGAGAATGAAATTCTTATTTGTAACAGTCTCAACTTAATATTGCTTTGTTTAGCTCTGTTATCCCTTTCACGAGTCTTAATTGTTGCACTTGATTAATCCCTTCTACTTTCTACGGTAATATTGAGGATTTTTTCTTGAGAAACAACTCCTTGGCTCTAGGTTCACTAAGGTCATCGTTTACTCATATATAACTTGAAACACATTCACATATATACTGACAGATTATGCGGAGGTGAAATAATATCTCTAATTAAAGAAAACGTTCAATTTTATTTCAAAAATTGAAATCGGGATTGAAAAGGCAGTAATGCTGATCCTGACCAGAGAAACAGTTTTAAATAGCATTACTCAGAAAAAGAGTTGTAGTACTTGTGCTCACTTGGTGAGCATAGCTTGAACAATGAGGTGTTAAACGAATGTGATTGAACGACATGAATTCTATGATAAACATTTTTTTTACACGCAAACACCGCAAAGTTAATGAAAATGCAATGTATGTATATCTGTATTGCTTGCTCAAGAGAAAACAAATGCCTCTTACCCCTGACTGGTCGGCAACTTCTTCACCGGAACTGTGCAGTGGGAGAGTAGCCTTCTCAGGCGACGCCGAAGATTTATAAAAGAAACAATCTATCGTAAGTGGTGGCGGTGTTTGAAAGCTGATAAAGTACACTATGTTTCCATATTCCTCTGGGCTTGATGAAATGAAACACTGCTGTTTGAAGAAAATTCAATATATTCGTATTATGTACGTCCTCGTTCAATTCAGGTGACATAGTAGTGAAAATTTGTGGTAGACTTTATATACATCCTTCTGTATATTAATAATGTATACTAATTGATTGTTTGCCTAAGATATGTTACTCGCCAAAACTTTTTATCAAGAGATTATTTTAAAGTGAATGTACATGTGAATAGCATTCATGTATTTATACTAAAGTTTAATGTACGATGACAAATTTATGTATTTGTGCGGTAGCATGTCTATTTACAATACTTGTAGGAAAAGCTAAACCTTTATACAGGTTTGAGAAGAGAAAATAAAATGAAATTAACGGCAGAAAAAAAAATTAGAAAGAAAGGAAGAAATAAAGAAGCGTAATGAGAAGGGACGGAAGGAAGGGAAGGAAAACGTGAGGAAGGGAGGGAAAGAAGGGAGGAAGGTAGGAAGGAAGGCAGAGAGAAAGATAGAAAGAGAGACAAAGATAGAGACGAATAAAGAAAGAGAGAAAGAGAAAGAAAGAAAGAAAGAGAGAGAGAAAGAGAGAGAGAAAGAAAGAAAGAGAGAGAAAGAAAGAAAGGGAGAAAGAAAGAAAGAAAGAAAGAAAGAAAGAAAGAAAGAAAGAAAGAAAGAAAGAAAGAAAGAAAGAAAGAAAGAAAGAAAGAAAGAAAGAAAGAAAGAAAGAAAGAAAGAAAGAAAGAAAGAAAGAAAGAAAGAAAGAAAGAAAGAAAGAAAGAAAGAAAGAAAGAAAGAAAGAAAGAAAGAAAGAAAGAAAGAAAGAAAGAAAGAAAGAAAGAAAGAAAGAAAGAAAGAAAGAAAGAAAGAAAGAAAGAAAGAAAGAAAGAAAGAAAGAAAGAAAGAAGAAGAAAGAAAGAAAGAAAGAAAAAGAAAGAAAGAAAGAAAGAAAGACAGAAAGAAAGAAAGAAAGAAAGAAAGAAAGAAAGAAAGAAAGAAAGAAAGAAAGAAAGAAAGAAAGAAAGAAAGAAAGAAAGAAAGAAAGAAAGAAAGAAAGAAAGAAAGAAAGAAAGAAAGAAAGAAAGAAAGAAAGAAAGAAAAAGAAAACAGTTAACTTTTGGTTCTAAGTATGAATACAGTAAACACGAAAAATTCAATGTCATGGCCAGCATTTGAAACAAGGATCTCCTGGTGTACATTCAGTCGCTCTAACCCATTGAGGTACCATAGCCAACGTGCCGTCCTGACATTAAATTCTCCAGTTGACTCATATATTCTTGGTAAACCACTAAGGGCTCTCGTGTCCGTGATGTATCATTTGTGGCGACTTACTATCTTAAGTAGTGAAATCCCAGGCTTCACCATTAAACTCTTATTATTTAAGTTAATTGGTGGATATGAATCATTTCATCACACTAGCCGCATATAGGCAGAACCTTAGCCTATATGCTTCTAGTGTGAAGAAGTGATTCATATCCACCAATTAACTTAAATTTGATTCTAAGTTTTACGTAAAGAATGTTCTTAGTAGGTTGCAGTCTCCGTATCCTTTGGCTAAACTCTATAATGAACGAACATGATGCTGGCAAGCTGAAACAATCTGAGGTGGTCCCTACATGTACTTGCCGTTGTTCCGGCTTAGCGACTTATTGATGAAATATCAGGTTGGTATATATTTTAATTCAATTTGCCAAGTAACTCATCTCGGACTATTTATGAAATTGATAAATTGATGTTTAGAAAAACTCAGGTTCCACAGTGCTTAGAGTTGTCCCCCTTCCAGGATAAGGAAAAATGCCAGATAAACCTTACCCATTTAACTGACGATATTCCATCTCGAGACCTCTTGAACGTGAGTCCGAGAGCACTGTCCTCCTCCAGCTATAGACAGGTTTTTGGGGTAACGGGTGTACGAATGGCTGGAGAAACTATGTTAGCCGTCTGAAGTGCCTTAAAATTCACAATTCTTGCCATTCTGTACGAAATATATTAGAATTTTCGAAGAATAAATTTTAGGCACTCACTTTTTAGATACGTACTGGCATAAATAAAAAGAATTAGTTCCAAAATTATAAATTGATACGCGTACAATAACTATATATGAAGAATTCAGAGTAAATTACATTAAAATTGACGTACATGTTTTAAAAGATAAAAACGAATGAAAAATATACAAAGCTTGAATGAGAGAAACAATCTCATTTATATTTAGCTCATTATTACTGCATGTTTGTTCATTTTCATAGTATTTCTTTTGTTTTTAAGCCCAAACAATAAATTAAGACTTTAAATGCCGCACAAATCACAGTGTTATGTTATCTTTAAGTCTATATTGGGGTCTTAATTAAACATATTTCATTCATCTATTTTCACGGATGATCTAAAGCTCCAAATATCAATAATTATGGCTATGCGTCTTAGTGAACTCCAACTGTAATAGCAAATTTTTACATAAATAATTAAGTTTTGCGATGACAGTATACAACTTCTGTTGTAAAGCGTTAGCGGATTATGTTGGAAATAAAATACAGTTATATAATAACGGTAAATAAATACATTATCTGGGATATTTTATTTAGATGCTTGGATTAGTTTACCCAATATGTACATTGCGACTATTCTGTAAATTCAAATAAAATATGTTTAATAGATATTCCAGAGAAAATGCAAATTGGATGCCCCATGAGTACAAACAAAATATGTTTTTACAAAAAGATCTATCTGTGAGAGTGCACGCGTATTAACAATGCAGGTGAATTCAAGTTCACTATGTTCCAAAAATGCGGTAGAAAGATAAACAAACGTTCCCTCTACTCCAACATGAAACTTCGTTTGAAGGTTTTGATTTTCCAAAAATGCCTTATGATTTTTATTTAAACCCTCATGTTAGAAGTATTTTCTGTCGAATTAAATATATATTTAAAATGTATGAAAGTATCAGTATAATTATGCGCATTCAGAATTATTACTTTTTATTGCTGTTATTGTTATATAACTAGTATACGTAAGTGATACAGCGCCCAGTTTCGAAGCATTTTACTCTTTCTGTGACCTTTGCACTTTTAATGTATAAATTAGACATTCCTACACCGGTATATCACGGTTAAAATTAGGTAGATAGGAAAATAAACTCATGTGGAAATAATTTGTATGCCCATTAATATAAACAAAGAGTAGAAAATGTAATATGAATGCACATTTTCAGGAATTCTTTTAATTCCTAAGAGTATTCTTCAAGATGTATACTAACATTCATGGAAACGAATTATTAATATTCCAAAACTACAAAGTTCGTTAAAGGCTTCTAAATTTATGAAAGGAAAGATGATAGAGCAAATAAAAAGAACTTGTTAAAAAATATAATTTCCTTAGGATCATATTTTTTGCCAAAGTATTTGTTTTACCTTCCTGTTCCGCTGATAGTGATTCCCTTAATCACATATAATACCTTTCAAATGTTCCTTTTTGGTAAGATACTCTTACATGGATAGTCAAAATATTCGAATTTCCTCACTATGGGTCATTTATTAATGCAGCTCTTTCAAATGTTATAAGGCTGAATACTACCAGACTGATTTATATTAGCCTGCTCTGCGCAGTTTAGTTCAGTATTTGCTTTCTGTGCACAGAACTGTGAATTAAAACTAACCAAGTTAATAGTATTTAAGCGATTTAACTGTAGCCACATGTTTATGAACTAATTTTACACGTCTTTCACATACATTTAATTCCATATGTGATAAATTACAACATTTCGCATTATATTTACCATTTATTAAAAATAATTAAATTTAATGAGCTGCAATTAACGTGCAGAGGTTTGCTATATGTGAGACCACGGGAGCTTTTACTGAACACTTTCAACTGCTAACAAAAAGACAAATGAATGCACAAAATGTGTTGTGAGAGAAATTTGGAGTTAACGATGAATGTTATAAGCGTGAAGGACTCTAATAGTGATAACTATGATAAAAATAGCTGACCCAGGGAACTTCGTTCCGCCTGAACTTTGTGTATAAAACAAATTCGGATTAGTTAGTTATTTATGTATTCTGCAATTGGTGTGAAGTTTATATACTACACAGTTACAATTAATCAATTAAAGCTTTCTCATAAACAATATTTTTATCCTTTTGTGGTGTGTAAATATATAAACATGATGGCTTTCGACGCACGAATACGTGACGTATAATTAATTATCCCTAAGAGAAACAGGAAAACTCCAAATTGATTCCGTAAGCTTCCAACGACTACCTTTGCGATTTATTTATGGTCATCGCAAAGGTCAAGCTTTGTGGACGGTTAAAATAAAAAGGCAAATCTGTTAGAATGATTGGGATACGTGGGATCAAGATGTCCTCTCCTTTGTACTTTCCCTTGATGATTGTTGTCTCGATTACGTCATTCATGAGCTTTTTCACAGCTAGCCTCTTTCGGTTGCAACTAGCGGTTGGTTGATATCACAACTGATCCTACTTTTAATTTTAAATTGTAAGGTGGTAACAAAAAGCCTGTGACATAGTTGACTATGTCGTCCTGCTTTAAAACTGCATCAACTGATTTTTTTGTGTGTAATTTATGTCCCCCAACATTTAGTCATATCGGACGATGAATGAAATGGGTGAAATGATGCTCAATGCGTCCGAGGTCCATGGAGCTTAGAGTTACCTGACAATCGTCTTTCAGTATAAGGGAAAACCCCGGAAAAACCTTTATCCAGGTAACCACCCTGACAGAGATTGGAACTCGGGACCTCTTGAACGTGAGGCAGACATGCTACAATCTACACTACCGAGGCGGGCATCCACTGATATGCACGAAAACTATTCTCCCAGAAGATCCTTCTATATGGTTGCATTGAGATCATCTACATCTGTAGTTTTTCCGCCAATATTGCTCCTTCAATCATAAAAATACGTGCTCCTCTTTCAAATCTGTGAACTGACAGAAAACTGTGGATAATGTAATTAATCCGGTCGAGATGTCAATGGTGACTTTATGTCTCGGACGAGTGAATTATCTTTGAAGTCTTTTGGCAAGGAGTGGAACATCTTTGTACTTTTTAATGCTTTTGTTTGTTGAAAATTAAAGGTCTGTGTGTTCCATAAACGTTTGCATGTGTGCTTTTATATTTAGCTAATAACCCGGTGCATTAACACTTCAGGTTTCTTTACTCACCTTTTAAACCAAATATTTGATATATATTGACAGATAATAATGAAAATAATATAATTATATTCTCTAGTATAAATATCCAAGTGCTTCAATAAACTTGGAAGGCATAAATTTAAAACCAGCGTGTACGTTCGTTTAGTTAAAAGTCTGCTCTTTCTTTTAATGCAACTGATAAATTTTGTAGAAATAGAGTTAATGTATTCGAACCATTCAGATTTGATTTTCAAGGAACCAGAAGTGCTTCCAAAAGATTTGTCGAGTGCAAATCATATATCTGAGAGACACGTATAGTGCATAATTTGATCTTCGCCATGCTTCATATATTTCCCCTTTTGGCTCATCTCCTTCGTTTCCTATTGCCGTCTTCATGTTCAGGTTCATTTGCCTCGGAGCTTCGTTACCAACCGTTTCTTTCCTTTAATAGGATTAAATAAGTTAATTGTCCCAGCATTGCCTTTGAGATGCATTTCATCTGTATTCAAATGAAGCATTTATACTCTCGTAGATATGAAGCACATAAGCAAGCTAATGCATAATAGAATTTCGCAATCCCGCTCCCAAACACGGAATATTACAGAGCTATAACAAGCCTGTTTGAAAATGTAATTACAAATAATCAACCTAACATTTCTAGTTTTGTGGTAGTTACATAATTCCTACGGTAGTTCCATAATATTCTGTTATACGCATAAAAACTTGCACAGCAATTATTTAGAATGTGACTATTGCGTTTTATTTTCCTGTATAGTATGAGTGTAGAGTACGCTAAGTTGTACCTCAAAATAAGTTTGCCGTTAATAACGTTATGACACATAATTAAATATTCCAACATTTTATTCAACTTACGTCACCACTTTGGGTTTATCCACCAATACAAAAATAGAGAATGGAATTGTTTCTTCTGACAGAGCTCAGCTGACTCCCATTGCAGCGTATGCCGTGCCAGTGTGTCGCCATGGTAGTTAAGTTGGTATATGCAGCAAGGCAGAAACATTAAAATCCATGCTTCGCATCCAAGCCATGCAATTGAACGTTTCTGGTGATTAAACCTTTCCAGCATTGTCCTACACAGTGCTTGTGTGAAGCAACAGTTGATTACAGATGTATTACTTTTTCTTGGCAGAAAATCCTGCGCGGTAGGGATGAGTAGCAACTGTGGTGGATATAGTGCACCTATCGCCAAAATACATCACACGCGTAAGATTACGAGAGGGGAGTGTGGTGCACAAGCTGTCTAAATACAAATCTCACTCTCGAAGCCAGTATTGCAGCTCTTATAAACTAAGTTGTAAATCTTACTATGGCAGTAATCTCCACGTTTATGTTGGATCTAAAATAGTACATAAGCGTTTGGAACAAAACCCCGTTCTCCTCCAGCAGGGAAGATAACCAACTCTCGTCCTTTCAACATCGCTGCAGAGTCCCTATAACGAATTTCACTACAGGCATATTGTCTAGTTTGTGCTGCATTGATATAAGTTTCATCCATATAAACTATATAGACTTCACTGCGATATCTCTGAATATTTCGTAAATACCTAAGCCTTTTTGCCCGTACGGTACGATGTTCGATTAAAAATTGTCTGTCAGGTTTAGTTCCCCCCCCCCCCATATAAATCCTAACTTTAAAATAACTCTTCTTAATGTTCAGACTACCTTGAAAGTTAAAATTATTTTGAAGCTTCATAAGCACTTTCTTCAAAGTTGATCTTTGCATTTCTGTGTTTTAAAAATTCTCAGTTCGCCTAACTACTTCTGAACTAAAACATCCAAATTCATTTTGTGCATGTTCTTAATCTTTGTTTACAGGGCATAGAGAAGGACTTTGTAATAATTCGCCTAAACTGCTTTCAGACAACTGTTGCCTCAGATGCCCTTTCTCAGATTTTTATAGCAGATACCACCATTGTTTATTTTCTATAAATCTGTAGACATTGATTATTACTTCTCGTGTTTAAAATGTACCACTTTATTTCCTAATGTGTTTGCCGGCTCTCGCAGCCGTGGTCGTTAGAGCGTATGTCTCTAACGTTCTGCCGCATAGAGGATCGCGGGTTTAGTCCTACTTTGGGCATGGGGGATTATGTGTATAGTGAATATGTGTGAAACTAAGGAAAAAAATAAGGAAAGTAATGGAAATAATGAAAATATATACATTTAAAAAAAATGCTCTCTTGGAACCAGCAGACACGTACGTTTTGAAACAAGATAAAGTATTACGGAGTAACTTGCTCGCAACTGATACGCAACTGACCTGCCCTTCCCTCCAGTTGGAACCGTTCTAAAGTGGACTCGTCCAGATACCACTGCGCATCGCTCTCCAACTGTCAAGATTTAAAAATATGTCTTTACCTTCATTGACCTAAACTTGGAACGCTAAAATCGGAAAAAGGAATGCTAGACACTAACAAGTTGCCATGGCAGCTGAGTTGATTAGAGCAACCGGACACAATATTGGACTTCGAGGTTCAACACTAAGCTGTACCATAAGCTGCTTAAAATGTGCAGCATTAGTTTTCAGATACTTTTGATTTCAACTAAATACAATTTTCCCGACATTGACTACTTGGACCAAAGGCATTTTTGTTGTACGTATTTTGGTGTTTGCTGTTCTCATCGTCGCGTTTATCACAGCGGTCATCTATTAAAAGTACAGCATACAGACAACTTTAATATAATACTGATTCAAGCATTTATTTTGAAATTGTCAATGATAATTACGATACCCTCTTTATCAATTGTTTGTTATTTTTATAGCTGTTTAAAACTATTCATACAAAAATTTACTCATTTTTAAGCAGAGAAAATATTTAGTAGGAATGATTGTAATGTATATCTTATTATAGTACTGAGGTTTTTTATTTTAGATTCCAATATTATATGGCGACGTAAACAAATAGAAAGAAACAACGTTTTACTCCGTGGGCGTGATTGAATGATCGTAATTTTGTAACAGCATGTGGTCAACCTGTGCACGTGGATAATGTTGTCCAGAATGAGTTGGAGAATTGTGTTTGTTATATTGAGGGATAAACAGTCAACATTTTATTACTATCTCAATCGCTTACCTGGTTTAGCCACCCTGTATAAAAGCAATTTTTTTGCTTACCAACGCAAAGCCAATGTTAGAAGAATGACGTGGAGATCTTTATCCTAAGGCTTAGAAAATCGGAATGACTTCATAGTGTTTAGTATATATGGTCTTAAAGAGAACAGATAATCGCATTTACCATGCAAACTGACCATATTCCTTTTACGAGTTTATTCCCCGTGTTGACAGCCATGTTTGCTTTCATATTTCATTGCACGAAGCAAGCTAAGCACTAAATGGCTGTGTTGATAAATTGACTACGTTCTCAGCTGCTAGAATAGTTTTGCAAAATATGCGAAAAGCATTAAATATGGTAGGGTTTTCAATTAATTTTTAACGGTTTCCCTCGGGGATTTTACAATATTACGGCAAAGCGGCCATGTGTACATTCCTTGTTTAACTGTGCAAGCGTAACACGTTCTCTGAATATTGCAAATTAATACTTTTAAGTTTATGAAACAATACAATTCCAGAATATTTCACTGTTATATTTGTAAGAGCTGTGTTTCATATTTTTTTAAGTTTACAATGCGAACTGTATTCTCTTTCGTAATGGTTATAAAGCTAATCAATTAATGGCATTGTACTGATACATAGTGTCGCGGCGAAAAGCACGGAAGTTTCAGTGCCGAGAAATAAGCGCGGTTTGTGTACTCAAAGAGCCTGCAGATAAAGATAACGGTCAAGATAGTGTATCACTGAGACAAGACTTACCGACACAGATAAGTGAGGTAATTGGAACATTCTAGTGATATCTTGATTGTTGTATGCAACATTCGAATTCTGGTTTATTCCGGAAATATGTAGAATTATCAGCGAGGAGGCGACGACTTGCCAAGAGGAGTCGTAAACAGAGAGAAGTAACAGCTGTAAAGTGTTGTAACTAGCGCTGATGTAATCATCTGTCAGTGTTTGTCATAGTCATTGACCTTGGTAGTCTGTGTACGTAACGTAATGCTGCTGTAATCTATAACTGTATTTCACGGAAATAAAATATTTTTAGTATCTGTAACTCGGACTTTAAATTCTACGAACCGACAGAGTCACAACTGGTGTCAGGAAGTGGGATCATTCAGAAATGAAAGCGGCAAATAACAGCCTGGCCGCGGAACTAACAGAAATGAAGACAGCTAATGTCAACCTCACCGCAGAGCTGAAAGAAATGAAGACGGCTAACGACAACATAACCGAGAAAATGGAAGAAATGAAGACCGAATTATCAACGAAGACGGATGCAGCAAACAACAACTTGGCCGTGACGATGGCCACGAAGATGGCCGAATTGACCACGGAAGTGAAAGCGGTGAATGATAGCCTGGCAATCGAAAAGAAGGCCGTGAACGAAGTCATCACCGCCAAATTTGAGGAGCAGTTGGCCGGCGTAAAGGAGGACGTCACGTAGTTGGGCGATCGCGTCGAAGACCTGGCGAGCCGCGTTAATGACCTGGAGGGAAAGGCCAACAGCAACACTAAGTCCCTGAACGCCACCGGGGAGGACGTCGTCGGCAGGAGGTTAAAGGATTCAAAGGTCGCCGCGCCCGGACGCGAAACAACATCTTCACGCGTCAAACCTCCCATATACGACGGCGCGACAACTTTCAAAGTCTTCCGCCGTCAGTTCGACACGGTGGCCAAACACAACAAATGGTCACCAGAGGAAGAGGCCGCACAGTTAATAGCCAGCATCCAGGGACGGGTCGCAGAAGTCCTCAACGCGGTACAGACAACGGCGGCGCCCAAGGACATCAGGGAGGCCCTGGAGAATCGCTTTGGCAACCACCGTTTAGCCGCAGCGTACCGCAGCCAGCCAAAATCAAGGTCACAGCAGTCAATAGAGACGCTGCAAGAGTTCGCCCTGGCAATTGAGCAGCTGGCCAGCAAGGCGCTAGTCGACCTCCCACCAGAGTTCGTATCCCGAGAGGCTGCCTACACATTCGTTATGCTCGGCGACTACAAAACCATCACGAGATGCTAACGGCAGCATTAAGGATGGAGGGGGCAAAGGTGACGGCTAGCCCGACGTCACAAATGTAATGCTGCTGTAATCTATAAGTGTATTTCCAGGGAAATAAAAGAAATTTGGAATATCTGTAACTCGGACTTTTAATTTTATGAACCCACAAAGTCACAATAGAGTATGTTTACATCGGTACATGTTCTTTGAACGGAGCCTGCGTAGGCATTTTCGCTGTTAATTGCAAAATTTTCCTTGGGTACCAAATAGATCTTTTCCCCTTTAGATAATTTTATCCCTATCCGTCCCCCTTTATGTGTTGCCGCCTCTGTCTGTCTCTCTCTCTCTCTCTCTCTCTCTCTCTCTCTCTCTCTCTCTCTCTCTCTCTCTCTCTCTCTCTCTCTCTCTCTCTCTCTCTGTGTAGATTATGTTAATATTTTCTTCCCAAAGGCTGCCTAGGAATATAAAATGTTCAAAACCCAGAATTCTCGAGGTTTTTATACTCACATCTGCTTCATTCTAAAAAGCTGTGCTATCCTCATGATTTTTTGTGACTGTGCTTGTCTACTAGAAGTGCCTGTTAAGGTAGAAATGATGAAATTTCATATACCTGCCTTTACTGGCTTGACAGATTTCTCACAGTATGTTCATCAATATTCTATATAATTGACTACAGGTGGTCTGTGTTGGTAGCTAGTTGTCAAACCTACTGTTACTCAGTTTTCGTTGCTGACGCAGTGTATGTGCGTGTATGTGTGTGAGTGTAATATTTGTCTACATAGCTAAAAGAGGCACTTCTCAATTCAGCTACGGGGAATTATTTGTTATATTCACAAAACGAATTATTAATAACATATTGAATTGTTATTAATAATAAAAATTTTATGGTTCTAGACAAAAGATTATTGCCGATTTTAAAACTTTGCTGACTATTTAACACGTTTATCCTCGTATAGAGCAATCAAGTCGCAGGATTCGTCAGATACCAACTAATCGTTTATATCTAAATCGATAACTGCACACCATGCACATTTATTGCTCAGCAATTATCATAGGTTCCATTACTGTTGGGTACAACGATCACATTAGCAGTGAAAATAAGCGTGATATTGGAAGATTTGGCCAAGCGACAGGAAACGAAATAAATCTTAATTCAGCAAACAAAGCCAAAGGATACCGAAATGAATACGAAATATATTTGGAAACACAAACGATCGCAAATATTTAGAAATTGTTACTGTATTATTCTCTTAAAGTCAATAAGCGCCAGTTGACGGCCTGTAAGAACTATTTAATCTTGTATACCGTGACTTGTGAGGTTAAGCTTCATTCATGTGCCAATGTAAGCCTATGTGACTTAGGGAATCAAATAACCTGTTTCATTGCTTTTAACAATTTGTTTTATTCGTGAAACAGTCTCGTGGTTTTGAAATTCACTACACAAGTTCAAAATCACTCGTGACACTACCTATGATAAATTCCCTATGTGTCGTTACCGTTTCTTGTACTAAGTGTCTTTTACAAATATGTTTAGCAAATGTGTTTATATTTTAATGTGCATCTAACAGTATTTGTGCTACTCTTAGATAAAAATATTATTTTGTAATTTTAACGCCTTTATGTGGGAATTATTTACCAGTGCTTCACACTTCTGTATACTGAGATTAACTACACCAAAATGAAATAGATGGATCGGTGGATCGATGGACCGATGGAAGGATGGTTTGATAAATAAATACATAAATACATAAATAAATATAAAAATAAATAAGTACTTATAAAATAAATAAACAACTGCAACGTTTGAAACTTCATTTCTAAATTTCATTTTAAGCACCGTACATTAAATCTGATGTCTCTAGACATTGGTATCACTCAGCCTGGCTAAAAATATTATTTGTTCCAGAATATCGAAAGTTTCCCGCTGTCCCTGTAAGTACCACGACATTTCTAGGAAGGGAGCCCTTGTTAAACCAGGCTGCAAAGAACATGAAACTTCTCAGTTTTGTCCCCAATATTATGAGTAAACTCACATGACTTTTACTCGTTTCTATACAGAGTATTTAGAAAATCTATCCTTCTATATAGCAGATGTTGATCGAGATAAAAGTAAATGATTTTATTTCACATTTCCTTATAGATATAATGGGAGTAACAGAGAACAAAAGACGTAAGCGTCAGACAAGTTCTGTATTAGGTGGCTGCTATGTGATGGCTTTGACATTCCTTTCTCTTCACATAGCAGGGCATAAGAAAACAGTAACAATTTCCCATTTGGAAAATCCTTGCTTTAAAATATATATGTCTTGTATAGTAGAATATCTACTATCTCTTCTTAGGATTTACCAATTGTGCAAAGGCAATTTATAAAGAAAATGTCTTCCGATTCATGTAATAGGACATTTAAGATACATATTTCATTTAGCAAGAACCTAGCTTAAGCATATGGTATTTTAAACAAAATTGATAGAACCATTTAAAAACACTATAATTTCGTATAGTGTTTTGTGCAAGCGCTAGAATGGCGAGGATTCTTTTTTTTAATTTCTGTGTCCCATTTTCGAAAAATGGCTGTCATGCATGATATTTTAAGGACCCCCTTATTTTAAATCAGGGAATCTAAGGACATGTATCTTTTGTGAAATCTCCTGAAGTACTCGTACAGTGCTTCCATGCTAACTGTAAATATGTAGCAGAAGAAGTTGAAACATCAAGCCTCCTTTACAACTTGGAGGAGGGGCAAACCTTAGCACATCTGTCAACCACAGATTAATAGGCACAACGCAACAGTTCACCTAAGGTATTGTGAAAAATACTGGTTCTCTAACTGAATGTGGTATGGCTGAAGCTAACGGTTGAAATGACATTTGTATTTATCCAATCGAAAATTTCCAAAATACTGTCAGGTGAAAAATTGTGCCAGAAAACTCCTTCTCCTGCACTTCTTCGTTGTTCCAGCTCCACACTCTTTCTATTCCCATCTTTTTCTAGACGTTCGAACTGTTCTGTATCTATAAATTAAAGCAGGCATCCTTACTTCACTAAGGCGGTTCATGTTTTCTTTACATTTGCTTTTTATTATCTTCAATTTTGTCGTTATAAATGATAAATATTCAGTTCTTATTTAATTTTTCTTAAACCCAGTCTAATATATTCTTGAATTCCTTTTAAAAATTCATTTCTGTTCTATGCATTATCTGTTTGTCCTTTTTTTCATTATCACATGATTCACAGCCACACATGAGCTCAGGACCATGGTCTTATAAAACTTTGGTTTTGTTTTCTTCCTTGGTTTATTTCATTTTGTAAAGTTATAGTCCCAATTTCAAAAGTTACGTCATAGCCCAAATATTTAAACTTTCCCACTTGTTCCAGGTTATTATTTATATTTTTTCTGAGTATTTTCCTTGAAGTACCATTATAACTTTTGTTTCCAACAAACTTTTAAATTATATTACCTGCCCAGATGATGTAATTTATAGAGAGCGCTCTAAGTTTTCCCCACTATTTTGTAATTGCTAGAAAACTCAGTATCAATTACTTTCTGCGTGCTTCAGGATTTTCTGTTGACGCTGGATAAAGTTGTTTACATACGTCCATATTAGTTGACAGCAGACAACCATTCAAATTTGAATACCTATAAAAGCTGCTTTAAACTACTTTAATTTAGTTTTCAGTGATATAGGTGAAATGTGCCAAGAGATCAAGAAATAAGTTCATTTTAAGCCAATATCTTCAGATCATTTTAATAAATTTCATCATAAACAAATAATTTGCTTATTCTTAATATTTTGTTCATTATAATACCTTGATTCCACGCACAATTTTACTTCAATTAAAGAATAAATGGAAATTCCGCAGTAACCATACTGTGACACTTCTCTTGTCCATCACAGTTCCATTTATAAATACTGTACAGCGTTAAAATAAAGACAAGGTATAATACAACGTGCTTGATGGCGCAGATTCGGTTTCAAACCATTTAACTTTAGACCAGGATATTCCCATTCGGGCGTTTGCACCGTTTCCCTCGCGTTCCCTTTGTGGAGCGTTGGTGCTGCTTTAATGTGGTTTGCTTTTATTTTCGTTTATTTTGTTTGCTTCTGTTTACTTTCTTCAGAGGTAAAGATAGCACACATTGTAGTAATTAACTCATTCCTTTGTATACACTCCAGACCGTTATTTACAGTTCGGTACCCAATCATTACACTGTGCACACAGTTCCACTTGTAATACCAGGCTGTTTGTTCAAACTGAAATGGGTATTATGATGCTAAAGAACGCCATAATTACTAAGAAGTATTTCAACGCTGTGAAGTTAGGAATTCTAGCTTTTAGCACAGAGTGAGAGAGAACTGAGACCAGAAGTTAAAGTTTTGTTTAAACTACCAAAACCGCGGGTCCGTTCGTGTTAGTGAGTTAATTGGTAGATCCCTCCCTTTTTCCTGAAGTCTCTGATTCCCCTATCTCTCGTACTCTCTTCCTTTCCAAACTTGCCATCGTCTGCCCGTAGATGAAGGTTGAAGTATAGACAACGTAAGGGACACCTCGCACACTACTGATCTATTACAGATCTATTTCGGCTCACCTCCACTACGAGGAAGGGGTGAAACGAAGGAATCGCAAAAACAAAACAAAAAAAAAAACACACTGGGTTGCAGGAAGACAGGCCATGAAGATGCGCGAATGTTTGTATCAAGTATTGAAAACTATTCATCCATGCAGCCACCATCACTCTGGATTGTGTTTGTCGACAAGTGCCGTCCCGCCACGTGAGGATAGCAACCATTCAAATCCGTCCAGAGATGCTTGCAGCATTTACGAGGGAAAACATGAAAAGCCGAAGCGAAAATCCACGTCAAATGGGATAGAACCCGCGACCTACCGAATGCGAGTGGCACTTGTTACCGTGTTGTCACCTCGTTTGATCAATCTCCGTCTTTATTCTCCCTGTCCCTGTATCTCATTCTGTGCAAGCACGAAACATGAACTTAAAATATTATATTTCGATAAGAAATGTAATGTCAAATTTTCATGGGAAACGTATGCTTTGAGGCTCTTGAAACAATTTTTAAAACATTTATTTTTATCCTATGATTCTAATAATTATATTTAAACAATTATTTTCGAAATTTGTGTAGTCAGTGTAACCGCGTATAGAACATTCGAGAGGTTGGCTTGTATTAGCAGAGCGGAAAGCGAGTCATTCTTTCGATGTATGTTAGGCTGTCGCCGAGTTTGTCGCCTGTTGAGATCTGTGGATCCCGATGGTCTGGTCGTCTAGTACATTAGCTCTATAAGCTGTCTATTCCTTTGCCCTGGCTAGTCAGTAGAGCTGAGACTACGCTATCTACAGGGAATGCGTCATATAGGTTGACGAATGAAAACAACACAGTTCCTTGTAATTGCTTTACTTCTCATCTTCGTTCCGTGCTCTCAGTTCACCATGAGTTGCCGCCATGTTCAGATCCAATGACTATAGCTTGCCGCTATCACGGTTAAACTATACGGAGTGGCTGAAAGCTATCATGGTGTAATAAATCACTAGCACTATTTTAAAATATACTTCGGCGCTTACTTCACAGCTGAGAGATATTGTACACTTTATAATATACGCACTACTGATAGGATAGTTAAGGTGCAGAGATTTTCTTGAAAATATAAAATTACATATTGTAAGATTCAGCCCAAAATATTTTACATTTCTTTAATTCTTTTAGCTTTTCTGCTTTCTCTCCCTCCCTATTTCACACGTATCTGCCTGCCTAAATACCTGCTTGCTTGCTGGCTTGCTTGCGTACGTACATATTAAAATAATTGCATACCTCACGCTGGATTCAGGTGCTGAAAATGAGAGTCAGAGAAGCTATGGTATTCCACTCAGAAATTTCATACAGGAGTTTCATTGGAAAAGCATTTTGAGCTCTACTGAATAAAACATAATGGGTCTTTCTAAAATGATTTCTCGCTCTCTCTCCCTCCCCCCTCTCCCTCCCTCCCTCTCTCTCTCTTCCTTTCGCTGGAAGATCTTTACGAAAATCCCTTCACTTCGAACTAACATTTTCAAAAATTTTTATTTTATAGAAAATTACACAAATATTTTGTAAACATTACCAAATGTATAATACACTAAATCAACTATGGCTTTTGCTATTATTTCCTTAAAAATAATTTCTAATGGTTATAGTTATGTGCTTTACTTTTATATATTGTTTGGAAATAAGTATATTTTGGATTTTTTTTATAATCTGAAGATTCCTGCTCAACTACATTTTGTATAGTATTCAGTTTCAAGTAAATCTTAGCAGGAAAAACAGTAAATAGCAATTTGTGTCCAGTAAAAGTTTTGATTAAGTATTTAATTGTTGCACTGTAACGGACATGCTTGAAAGTTTCTCATTCTTGCTTTTACCTCTTTGTTTTTGTTACCGTGCAAGACCTTATTATATGCCACTACCATTTAAACAGGTTACTACTGTATTCATAATAACAGTGACGTGATATCCGCATTACAATTTGCCACGGCAGATAGGGAGATGATGAAAACATATCTTGCTAAAAATTAATAACTTATCAACATTATTGGGAATATGACCTGAAGAAACGCCACATCACTTTTCGAAAGTCCTGCTCAGTTCTCCTCCAGGAAAGGAGCGCATGCTGTTTATCGGTTCAACATGCGAGGTAGTAACAATCTGAAGTCTGGGAGAACCAACCTGTCACTTGACTAATATGTAGCAGAGATGTGTCGTTACCCATGTTGCAATATTGTTGTTCCCGGCTACTGCCGCTCGCAACAGTTTGTTTGTTTTAAGTGCAGAGTGAAAGATTGTGATTTATGGTCAAATTACAATAGTGTATCTAGAGGGATTCTAGTTTTATTGTTTTATATAGTTTATATAGCGAAGAGGGAGAAGATAGCCTAGGAGTGGAACCATTGGTAACGGACAACAACGCTGCGACACAGCGACCGGCAAGCAGCTGTGAATGTCACGTGCCAGGTTAAGTTCTCTGGCCTTAGATGCCGGTAGAGAAGCTGCAGGGTGATAACATGTCAATCTCCTTACCTATCTGAGCTATAGAATTAAGTGTTACTCTCTTTAAATTGTATTTTTACCAAAATTCTCTGAATTACAAAGTGATTACCAACAAAATATTCACAAAAGTATTGTACTTATCGAAGTCTATTACTGTACAAGGGATAACACCTATCCTTTTCGGCAGGGATATGTGTGTCTGTGAGTCGTATGTTATTTCTGGCGAAGTTAAGTGGAAGTATGGAAAGGTAGAGTCACACTGAAATATTCATTGCCATAGCCGGGATTTCAACCAAGAATCTTCCAGTATGCGTTCGGCTGCTCTTAGCCATTCAGCAGTATCATGGTCTATGTAACAGCATAACAACATTAAATACTCCAGCTGTCTCGTGTTATAAAGCCCGGGCCTTAAAGTACCCGTACTTAAAGCATAAGTCGCCATTAAGGTAGCTCATGTGTCCAATGTGTTTATGAGAACTCCTAGTAGTTTACCTGAAAAAAGCACAAGTCAGTTGGACATCTTAATGTCATGCTGGCACATTGACCATAGTAGCTCAATGGTTAGGAGCAGCAGGACGGATACCGCAACAACCGTGGTTCAAATCCCGGCCATGGCACTGAATGCTTCAGTCTGGCTCTATCTGTCCATACTTCGTCCTACACACGACTAGTGTGAAAGAACAATTAATTTCCTTAAATGGAAGTATTCCAAGCTTAACTGTAGCCTGGATAGTTTAAAAATATTTTAAGGCCTATTATTTGCCAGGTGTAATTATGAGAAGTAAAACATAAAAGTATTGTGGTTTGACTTGGTATTCCCTCATTTCTCCTTCTGGAGGGAAATTCAACAGCAGATAGAGCTCATGTATGTTCACAAAGGACCACCTGTTAGAGACGGCTGAGGTATTGTTAAGTTCCCTTTCTTCAACTTTCATTTCACTCTACTCCATATTCTCAAGTTATTGCTGTCGGTTTTGTTCTCTTCTGCTCATTAGAGGTAGCCGTAATTCACGGCTTCTGCTTTACGCAACAATGTTTAAAACCCATTGTTAGTAGCTTTCGCTTTACTGGAACTGGCATTAAAACGTTGCTTTCAAAGAAAAAAGTCCACACAATGCTTATTCAAAGAGAAAGAGAATATAAACCTACCGTACCGCATAACGCTTATGAAACTAGTGAGGAACGTGGTTTCAGAAATGTTGCATCGTGTAATACTAATTCACTTCTTTTCTTTGGGATATTTTTCTATGTATTTTAGTTTGCCATTGTTTTCATAAATACTCCAATGAAGTTTTATCATGAAATAAATATATTTCTGCACCTATGAGGCACATAGATTGTACTTTATTTTTCAGAAAATCCACAATTCGAATATATTCATTTGTTTCCTATCTAAACGCAAAACCTGCAATTCCGTCATATTTTTTCACCAGGAGCAGTTGATCAGATTTTAATCAGTGTAGCTTACCTTGAACGTGTTATTTTCGTCCCACGAGTTTCCTGGCCAACGAGAGACAGGCCTACTGTCAGAGACGGATGAATGTATAAGCCGTTGATATCCTATGTGCACGAATGAGCCCCCGCCAGAGTCCTACTCTGGGAGGTACGGGATTGGCGATGCAAGATGTGACCCAAGTAAATCGAGTCAACCGCAAAGAACGAGGTGAACTGGTGCCCTGTTTCTTACGACTGATCGGGTAGATCTGCCGCGAAGAATTAAGACAGGTTATGAAGCTATGAAAAGAGGCCGAATGTACCAATTGCATTTAGATGCTACAACTGCCAGTGCTTTGGCCACACGAGTGATTCCTGTAATGTAGTTCATACAGCGTTGACTAGGGGGAAGTAAAGCATGATGATGAATGTACTTCACCTGCAACATATGTCAACTGCAGAAGTAGCCATTCATTGAACTCCAGAGAATGCCCCTTTTTATGAAGGAAAAGACGATGCAACAGATCCGGGTAAGAGGGAAGGCGTCTCTTTCGGATGCCCGAAAGCCCTTGAGCATTCGTTAGCTTTCTGCCCGAGGTCAGATACTTATTGTGTAGTTGTAGATAGACCTGGACGTGAAACCGCAACATAAAATAATGACTTAAACGGGCAGTAATTGCAGAAAGAAATATTACACAAAGATCACAGCCAAGGAAATAATACCAGTATGCACAACAGTGTGCACGCCTATCAAGTCCAGTCCTATAAAAGAACGTTTCAGCAACTCACCCCCGAAAGTATCTACTTCTAAAACGAGAATTGAAACAGTAATATATAATGCAGCACCAAGAAAGTTCAAGACCTCACATGAAAGAAGATCTGACGATCAGAGAGATAAATCCTGGAATGGGTGATCAGCTATGTGCCGGAATGAGTGTGGGAAGAAGATGAACACAAATGAGAGCAAAGCGAAATGATGGCGAGGGAAATAGGAGATGCCGAAGAAAAACCCGCCGCAGCCACCAATCCACCACAAATCACACTTTGCGCTCACCTGGGATCGAATCAGAGCCGCCTTGGTGAGATTCAAGTGGTATAACCGGTATACATAGCTGAGAGAACAGTTGAGGCACCGCCCCACCACAGGTCAAGTGTTCCTCTGTTTGTATGTGTGTGTGTGTGTGTGTGTGTGTGTGTGTGTGTGTGTGTGTGTGTGGGTGTGTGTGTGTGTGTGTGTGTGTGTGTGTGTTTAACTTAGCTCCTCCATTAACAGTTTATGTCAGACGATGTATGAAATGGGTGAAATGGTGCTCAAAAGAGCCCATCGTCCATAGAGCTTAGAGTTACCCGACATTCGGCTTTTAGGGTAAGGTAAAAACCCCGCAAAAAGATAACTCACCCTGACAGTGATTCGAACTCGGGACCTCTTGAACGTGAGGCAGATACACCACAAATTGCGCTACCGAGGCGGGCACGTGTTCTTCTAACCTAGCCGTCAAAGTGTGGGATAATGGGAGAGGCCAAAAGAGCGACCACATCCGGGTAATGATGAGGGCAATCATGAGTGGAATCCCAAACACATCCGATGCCACCCACCCACAAGCTCCTTGATTCCCTGGGTGTTCCTGGAAGGCTCTCGGATTCCCGTACATGGCTGAGCATTCGAACTTCTGCATCGCCCCTCCACTGCCCAGCCGCAACACCGTCACCTGATCCTTCAACTCCAAAACAAACGGTGATGAAGGAAATTATGGGAAGAGGAAATGAGGGAGAGAAATGTTGAGGTGGAAAAGAAACCACCCCGAGGAAAACGAAACACGAAAAACTCATGAATCAAAGAAAGCGCTCGGTAGGAATTGAACCCAGAGCCCCAGACGTTACACAGAAGCCATCTGGCTCCGTTAGAAGAGAAATAAGAGAGAAGTAGGCAGTGTGAGTTTAGCAGTTTTTTGTTACCAGACATGCTTCGTGACTCTCGTATTAGACCGCACGCTTGTGTATCACCGTATAAGCCCCATGCGAATGCTGAAATTCCAATCTCTGTACCAGCCGAACAAGGGAAGCTCATTTTAAAAGAATGACAAAGCTAGTGGCATGCTTGAGGATATTAGATAACTTTTTCCAAATACCAGCTATGATAGGAAAGGATGCCGCGTACGCTCGTAGACTTCCTGGGAAATGTTTCATTACGTTGTGCGCTGCACGTTTCCCGCTTTTTGTATGCTCCTCGTGGTCCGATCGATTAAATCCCTCCTCATTTCCTATTCTTTATCCCGAGAGAGAGGAGAGAGAGAGAGAAAAGCTGTGACCCTTGGCAGTTTTTCATAGAGTGTAGCCTATTTTATCTCTTTTATATGTGTGGCTAAGCTTTCTTTTTTTCAAAGCTATATGGCCGAGGAATTACAATAAAAACACAGTTTAACGCACAGATGTAACTGAAGGTTCAAAAGTTTCAAAATATTCTTAGTATAAAGCCATATTGGCACATAAAACTGAGAAGCAGCTCCATTACATTTGAAACATAAGGATAAGGAGCATTTAAACTTTAAAATTCACACCTATATTAATGTTATATAGAAGGGGCTAATACAGCGATCGTGCTAGAGGGCACTCCAATGTTTAGTTCCTGAGTTTGCCTACCATGTACCTTCTGTCCTACTAGTAAGAACGATACTTCGTTCTAGCCTGGGTTAGATAAGAGGTTACTTGAAAGGAGGTGGTACCGTATTTAACTCAAGTGCTTAACTTTCAGTTTCTGGTTGAAACAAATGAACCTGAGATAACCCTCCATTGCTTATTTCGCTTTAAGGTTTTACATCCTGCTTAAAAAATAAGTTATCCTTTCATTTCCGGGGCAATAAATATCATGCGAACTAGCACGCACTAATACAGACGTGTGCAAATTATTAGACTAATTCATGTTTTTTTTTTTACTTTGCTTCAGTTTAACATTCAAAATAATAGTTATTTACCGCCGTAACCTATTTCAATTTGTCGTAATTCTTTTTCTTGCTATAATATTAAGCATATTCAATGAAATTTCTCTCTTAATAATAGCTGGGGGATTTTTTTTACCTATAGTAATATGGTGGTAGCTCTGAATTAACAGCAGCCATTTCCTTCATGTCTGTTTATAAAACTGACTGATGATATTGCTTTCATTTGGTGAATGCAGTAACTGAAGATTGTTAATATTTGCCTTTATTATGTTTTATGGCTAATATATCCTCAGTATTTATTATTAATTGATCTCAGGTCGGGTAACATCGTGTATTCCTTAGCATTCACATTGATTCAAAAGTGAGGTTATGGGTAAAACTGCTAACTTATCCCCAAGGAAAGCAGCTGTAACTGAGAGTCGTTTGAAGGAAACTCTTTATTCACAATGTGAAATGGCTAAGAAATTGTGTATTTCACAAAAATCTGTTAGTCGCATTAATCAAGCTTTAACATTCGGTGAGACGTTGAGCTCACAAAGGGATGGAAAATTGCGGGAGGAAAAGAAAGCTATCACCTAGGTCGTAAAGAAAACTTGTGCAGGTGGCAAAAAAATAGAAGAGCAACCAGCATTGACCTTAGTAATCAACTAAAGCAGTACGGTACCGAAATATCAGCCTCAGTATTTCGCAGAAGATTATGTGAAGCAGGTTTACCAACACGCAGGTCTCGTAAAACGGCTAATCTGACACCTGCAATGGCAAAAAAAAAAAAAAAAAAAAAAAAAAACGTTTAGGATGGGCCAAAATATGCAGAAACATCCAGTGGAATTTCGGAGAAAGTTAAATAGTATAGTAGTATGTAGATAGTGTGATAAATTGTATATATCATAGAATTAAAATATGTACATGTAAATGTTATGGAAATGAAACAGCCTAAACTTTGTTTCTTTCAATGCTGGTTTTGTTATACTATCTTTGAGAAATTGTAAAAGTGTTTAATGTTAATAGAGGTTTTTACTGTTTCAGCTAATTTTCTCAGATGAATCCATGTTTGAAGTATGTGAAGAGAGCAGCCAATATGTGAGAAGGACAAATAAAGAAGCATTTTCCCCTCAGTGTTTCGATCAAATAGTAAAGCATCCAACATCAAAAATGGTCTGAAGGTGCATGTCTGTCCATGGACCTGGAAGATTATACATAATTGTGGGATCTATGGAGCAGAAGCGGAATAACAGTGTATCAGAAACAAGAATATTTCCGCAAAGTAAAGAATGGTTTCCAAATGGTGATTTTGTGTTCGTGCATGACAGTGCTCCCTACCATAGAGCAAAATCTGTAACAAAGTTCCTCAAAGAAAACAATGCAAACATACTACCATGGCCTGGGAATAGCCCTGATTTAAATCCAGTACAGAATCTGTGGGATATTGTTAAACAGAGACTGAAAAAATTGAAAATAACAACAAAAGTTCAGCTTATTCAGCTTATAGGGCCTGATACGCATTTGGCACAGATATGAAGAAATAAAGGAAAAGTAGAGAGCATGCCGAAACGCATCAAAATGGTAATAAAGGCTAAGGGAAAGTATACAAAATACTAAGAGTTGAAAAATAATTGTAATATTGTTTCTGTTAAATAAATAGAAAATAAACTGTATATGTTGAAAATTTCACTATTGAGTCATAATTTGCATAGTCTGTATATTATATTACGACAACGAACGAAACAATTATGATCATATATTCCATAACTAGATCTGTATTCCGCAAAAAGTACAAAATTATGACCATATACAGGGATAATTATTCTGATTCATCCGGAGAAAGTGCATTGTATTAATAAATTTGAACCACTACTGTTACTCTAATGTCATCGTTCCAGGAAGTTCGCCACTTCACTGCACGATTGCACGTTCAAATACAAATACATTCTCCTGAGTCAATGATAGTACGGTGTTGGTATTAATTACGAACTTCATATTATACTAATTGTATGAAAAAGTCATGAAGGTCAAAAGACAATATATTCTGTCTCAAAACGCCTTCTGGTAATCCTTACTGCAGACGCACAACAAGAAGACAAGCTGGCGGAATGTGTAAGGCAAAGTTTTTTGCTGTCCCAACGGTATTTATGCTCTCCTTCCCAGTATGACAAATGTTCTAGATTCGTTTAAAATGCGCAAGTGTTTTCACGTAACTCACCCATTCATAGTACCTATCACTACAACAAACATTATATCTGGAGGCATGGGTGACTCATTTGCACTTACACTCATTACCTAATCCTTGTTTCACATAAGCTTGTGTACCGCCTGCGGTGCCGTATGTAGTAAAAGCGGGCGTTAAACACTACACATTAAACACTACACATAAGCTTGCCCCTTCACGTGACCTCATCCCCTCTCATTGGCTGCTGTTGTGGTACAGACTGTTGTGCAGTAAAAATTAGTCCGTTATTTAACATAGTGAAATATCTTTATATGTAGTAAGAGGATTGTCAAATTTATATTTTTGCAACTGTTTGAATTAAATATATTACGCAACAGCGTTGATTTACCTGAAATGGATGTTAATTCTTAAACGCAGCACAGAGGTTCCTTTGCTTTCTGGCCCGCCTTTCATATGACACGACAGAACGTGCTTTAGTAGTGGTGACACTTGTTTATATGACTTCTATCACTTACCTTGTTTTGAACTGGATTTGTCATATATTGCCATCCGAAGGTGTGTTGTGCCAAGTACAAGAGCTAAATTATTTTACTGATCGTTTACTGCACGTGTACTTATTATATGTATAATGGCAGAGTCTACCACCAGTTTTTCGCTGAAGCATCGCAAGCGTAAAACCTTTACAAAGTGGCGAAAAAAGAATTGTGGTGCATGTGTTTAATGCACTCACAGAAAAGAATCCGTCTTTGTCAGTGAGAGAAGTCGAACAGCTGTGCTCTGAACTTACTGGTGTGAGTGTTAGTTCCGTAAGAACATCGCGACGTGAAATAGAGATAACAGGAAAACTTATCAATTCAGGCAAATGCAGGAATAAGCAAAAGTACGTGCTCGGAAAATGCGGTAAGTTCGTGAAAAGTGCTGTCTCTCGTCATGTGCATAGTTTTCTCTTTAGAAACGAACTCCCTAACATAAATAAAATGTTGTGTGCTGTAAATGATGCAGTTTTACCTAGATTGCTTATACAGCTGGAGTTTGTGAATGAAAAATGGGGCAAGAAAAATTTGCTAAGAGACAGAGGCGATATTGCTGTGTGACGAAGACGTTCTTTAAGGACAATCAGACTGTACCGGGATACAAATCGCAAAATATACTAACTTGACGAGACTTGGGTGAATGAAGGACACACGAAAAGTAAAGTACTATGGCGTGACACTACTTTTAAGACTAAAGACAAGCATTTTTGCAAGGTATGTGTGCTGGTTTAAAAAGTCCCAGGGGAAAAGTCCAAAGGCCCTTCATTATAAACTTATTTCAGTTTCCTTGCCCATTCATTCAGTTTCAACTTGCTCAGTTCCATTGTAAACTTTTATTTTTGCATGCCATCATATCCTTATTTGTATGATTTTGTCTATCTTCCTGGCAATTATTATGACGTTTACTGCAGGTTTCAATGTGATGGGAAGGCAGCACCTATGGCGCGAAAGCATTAGCCGATTTGGATAAGGTGAAGGTAGTTGCACATGGAGTGATACATGTCACCGGGATAAGGTTATATGAAACAGATTACAGTAAGCAGATCCACTAACAGAGCAGATAAACAGTTTAAACCCCTCTCCCCATCATTGTCTCTTGCCTTCTTGTCGTGGGTACAGAGTACACCTTGAGCATTCGTTAGCTTTCTGCCCGAGGTCAGATACTTATTGTGTAGTTGCAGATAGACCTGGACGTGAAACCGCAACATAAAATAATGACTTAAACGGGCAGTAACTGCAGAAAGAAATATTACACAAAGATCACAGCCAAGGAAATAATACCAGTATGCACAACAGTGTGCACGCCTATCAAGTCCAGTCCTATAAAAGAACGTTTCAGCAACTCACCCCCGAAAGTATCTACTTCTAAAACGAGAATTGAAACAGTAATATATAATGCAGCACCAAGAAAGTTCAAGACCTCACATGAAAGAAGATCTGACGATCAGAGAGATAAATCCTGGAATGGGTGATCAGCTATGTGCCGGAATGAGTGTGGGAAGAAGATGAACACAAATGAGAGCAAAGCGAAATGATGGCGAGGGAAATAGGAGATGCCGAAGAAAAACCCGCCGCAGCCACCAATCCACCACAAATCACACTTTGCGCTCACCTGGGATCGAATCAGAGCCGCCTTGGTGAGATTCAAGTGGTATAACCGGTATACATAGCTGAGAGAACAGTTGAGGCACCGCCCCACCACAGGTCAAGTGTTCCTCTGTTTGTGTGTGTGTGTGTGTGTGTGTGTGTGTGTGTGTGTGTGTGTGTGTGTGTGTGTGTGTGTGTGTGTGTGTGTTTAACTTAGCTCCTCCATTAACAGTTTATGTCAGACGATGTATGAAATGGGTGAAATGGTGCTCAAAAGAGCCCATCGTCCATAGAGCTTAGAGTTACCCGACATTCGGCTTTTAGGGTAAGGTAAAAACCCCGCAAAAAGATAACTCACCCTGACAGTGATTCGAACTCGGGACCTCTTGAACGTGAGGCAGATACACCACAAATTGCGCTACCGAGGCGGGCACGTGTTCTTCTAACCTAGCCGTCAAAGTGTGGGATAATGGGAGAGGCCAAAAGAGCGACCACATCCGGGTAATGATGAGGGCAATCATGAGTGGAATCCCAAACACATCCGATGCCACCCACCCACAAGCTCCTTGATTCCCTGGGTGTTCCTGGAAGGCTCTCGGATTCCCGTACATGGCTGAGCATTCGAACTTCTGCATCGCCCCTCCACTGCCCAGCCGCAACACCGTCACCTGATCCTTCAACTCCAAAACAAACGGTGATGAAGGAAATTATGGGAAGAGGAAATGAGGGAGAGAAATGTTGAGGTGGAAAAGAAACCACCCCGAGGAAAACGAAACACGAAAAACTCATGAATCAAAGAAAGCGCTCGGTAGGAATTGAACCCAGAGCCCCAGACGTTACACAGAAGCCATCTGGCTCCGTTAGAAGAGAAATAAGAGAGAAGTAGGCAGTGTGAGTTTAGCAGTTTTTTGTTACCAGACATGCTTCGTGACTCTCGTATTAGACCGCACGCTTGTGTATCACCGTATAAGCCCCATGCGAATGCTGAAATTCCAATCTCTGTACCAGCCGAACAAGGGAAGCTCATTTTAAAAGAATGACAAAGCTAGTGGCATGCTTGAGGATACTAGATAACTTTTTCCAAATACCAGCTATGATAGGAAAGGATGCCGCGTACGCTCGTAGACTTCCTGGGAAATGTTTCATTACGTTGTGCGCTGCACGTTTCCCGCTTTTTGTATGCTCCTCGTGGTCCGATCGATTAAATCCCTCCTCATTTCCTATTCTTTATCCCGAGAGAGAGGAGAGAGAGAGAAAAGCTGTGACCCTTGGCAGTTTTTCATAGAGTGTAGCCTATTTTATCTCTTTTATATGTGTGGCTAAGCTTTCTTTTTTTCAAAGCTATATGGCCGAGGAATTACAATAAAAACACAGTTTAACGCACAGATGTAACTGAAGGTTCAAAAGTTTCAAAATATTCTTAGTATAAAGCCATATTGGCACATAAAACTGAGAAGCAGCTCCATTACATTTGAAACATAAGGATAAGGAGCATTTAAACTTTAAAATTCACACCTATATTAATGTTATATAGAAGGGGCTAATACAGCGATCGTGCTAGAGGGCACTCCAATGTTTAGTTCCTGAGTTTGCCTACCATGTACCTTCTGTCCTACTAGTAAGAACGATACTTCGTTCTAGCCTGGGTTAGATAAGAGGTTACTTGAAAGGAGGTGGTACCGTATTTAACTCAAGTGCTTAACTTTCAGTTTCTGGTTGAAACAAATGAACCTGAGATAACCCTCCATTGCTTATTTCGCTTTAAGGTTTTACATCCTGCTTAAAAAATAAGTTATCCTTTCATTTCCGGGGCAATAAATATCATGCGAACTAGCACGCACTAATACAGACGTGTGCAAATTATTAGACTAATTCATGTTTTTTTTTTACTTTGCTTCAGTTTAACATTCAAAATAATAGTTATTTACCGCCGTAACCTATTTCAATTTGTCGTAATTCTTTTTCTTGCTATAATATTAAGCATATTCAATGAAATTTCTCTCTTAATAATAGCTGGGGGATTTTTTTTACCTATAGTAATATGGTGGTAGCTCTGAATTAACAGCAGCCATTTCCTTCATGTCTGTTTATAAAACTGACTGATGATATTGCTTTCATTTGGTGAATGCAGTAACTGAAGATTGTTAATATTTGCCTTTATTATGTTTTATGGCTAATATATCCTCAGTATTTATTATTAATTGATCTCAGGTCGGGTAACATCGTGTATTCCTTAGCATTCACATTGATTCAAAAGTGAGGTTATGGGTAAAACTGCTAACTTATCCCCAAGGAAAGCAGCTGTAACTGAGAGTCGTTTGAAGGAAACTCTTTATTCACAATGTGAAATGGCTAAGAAATTGTGTATTTCACAAAAATCTGTTAGTCGCATTAATCAAGCTTTAACATTCGGTGAGACGTTGAGCTCACAAAGGGATGGAAAATTGCGGGAGGAAAAGAAAGCTATCACCTAGGTCGTAAAGAAAACTTGTGCAGGTGGCAAAAAAATAGAAGAGCAACCAGCATTGACCTTAGTAATCAACTAAAGCAGTACGGTACCGAAATATCAGCCTCAGTATTTCGCAGAAGATTATGTGAAGCAGGTTTACCAACACGCAGGTCTCGTAAAACGGCTAATCTGACACCTGCAATGGCAAAAAAAAAAAAAAAAAAAAAAAAAAAAAAAACGTTTAGGATGGGCCAAAATATGCAGAAACATCCAGTGGAATTTCGGAGAAAGTTAAATAGTATAGTAGTATGTAGATAGTGTGATAAATTGTATATATCATAGAATTAAAATATGTACATGTAAATGTTATGGAAATGAAACAGCCTAAACTTTGTTTCTTTCAATGCTGGTTTTGTTATACTATCTTTGAGAAATTGTAAAAGTGTTTAATGTTAATAGAGGTTTTTACTGTTTCAGCTAATTTTCTCAGATGAATCCATGTTTGAAGTATGTGAAGAGAGCAGCCAATATGTGAGAAGGACAAATAAAGAAGCATTTTCCCCTCAGTGTTTCGATCAAATAGTAAAGCATCCAACATCAAAAATGGTCTGAAGGTGCATGTCTGTCCATGGACCTGGAAGATTATACATAATTGTGGGATCTATGGAGCAGAAGCGGAATAACAGTGTATCAGAAACAAGAATATTTCCGCAAAGTAAAGAATGGTTTCCAAATGGTGATTTTGTGTTCGTGCATGACAGTGCTCCCTACCATAGAGCAAAATCTGTAACAAAGTTCCTCAAAGAAAACAATGCAAACATACTACCATGGCCTGGGAATAGCCCTGATTTAAATCCAGTACAGAATCTGTGGGATATTGTTAAACAGAGACTGAAAAAATTGAAAATAACAACAAAAGTTCAGCTTATTCAGCTTATAGGGCCTGATACGCATTTGGCACAGATATGAAGAAATAAAGGAAAAGTAGAGAGCATGCCGAAACGCATCAAAATGGTAATAAAGGCTAAGGGAAAGTATACAAAATACTAAGAGTTGAAAAATAATTGTAATATTGTTTCTGTTAAATAAATAGAAAATAAACTGTATATGTTGAAAATTTCACTATTGAGTCATAATTTGCATAGTCTGTATATTATATTACGACAACGAACGAAACAATTATGATCATATATTCCATAACTAGATCTGTATTCCGCAAAAAGTACAAAATTATGACCATATACAGGGATAATTATTCTGATTCATCCGGAGAAAGTGCATTGTATTAATAAATTTGAACCACTACTGTTACTCTAATGTCATCGTTCCAGGAAGTTCGCCACTTCACTGCACGATTGCACGTTCAAATACAAATACATTCTCCTGAGTCAATGATAGTACGGTGTTGGTATTAATTACGAACTTCATATTATACTAATTGTATGAAAAAGTCATGAAGGTCAAAAGACAATATATTCTGTCTCAAAACGCCTTCTGGTAATCCTTACTGCAGACGCACAACAAGAAGACAAGCTGGCGGAATGTGTAAGGCAAAGTTTTTTGCTGTCCCAACGGTATTTATGCTCTCCTTCCCAGTATGACAAATGTTCTAGATTCGTTTAAAATGCGCAAGTGTTTTCACGTAACTCACCCATTCATAGTACCTATCACTACAACAAACATTATATCTGGAGGCATGGGTGACTCATTTGCACTTACACTCATTACCTAATCCTTGTTTCACATAAGCTTGTGTACCGCCTGCGGTGCCGTATGTAGTAAAAGCGGGCGTTAAACACTACACATTAAACACTACACATAAGCTTGCCCCTTCACGTGACCTCATCCCCTCTCATTGGCTGCTGTTGTGGTACAGACTGTTGTGCAGTAAAAATTAGTCCGTTATTTAACATAGTGAAATATCTTTATATGTAGTAAGAGGATTGTCAAATTTATATTTTTGCAACTGTTTGAATTAAATATATTACGCAACAGCGTTGATTTACCTGAAATGGATGTTAATTCTTAAACGCAGCACAGAGGTTCCTTTGCTTTCTGGCCCGCCTTTCATATGACACGACAGAACGTGCTTTAGTAGTGGTGACACTTGTTTATATGACTTCTATCACTTACCTTGTTTTGAACTGGATTTGTCATATATTGCCATCCGAAGGTGTGTTGTGCCAAGTACAAGAGCTAAATTATTTTACTGATCGTTTACTGCACGTGTACTTATTATATGTATAATGGCAGAGTCTACCACCAGTTTTTCGCTGAAGCATCGCAAGCGTAAAACCTTTACAAAGTGGCGAAAAAAGAATTGTGGTGCATGTGTTTAATGCACTCACAGAAAAGAATCCGTCTTTGTCAGTGAGAGAAGTCGAACAGCTGTGCTCTGAACTTACTGGTGTGAGTGTTAGTTCCGTAAGAACATCGCGACGTGAAATAGAGATAACAGGAAAACTTATCAATTCAGGCAAATGCAGGAATAAGCAAAAGTACGTGCTCGGAAAATGCGGTAAGTTCGTGAAAAGTGCTGTCTCTCGTCATGTGCATAGTTTTCTCTTTAGAAACGAACTCCCTAACATAAATAAAATGTTGTGTGCTGTAAATGATGCAGTTTTACCTAGATTGCTTATACAGCTGGAGTTTGTGAATGAAAAATGGGGCAAGAAAAATTTGCTAAGAGACAGAGGCGATATTGCTGTGTGACGAAGACGTTCTTTAAGGACAATCAGACTGTACCGGGATACAAATCGCAAAATATACTAACTTGACGAGACTTGGGTGAATGAAGGACACACGAAAAGTAAAGTACTATGGCGTGACACTACTTTTAAGACTAAAGACAAGCATTTTTGCAAGGTATGTGTGCTGGTTTAAAAAGTCCCAGGGGAAAAGTCCAAAGGCCCTTCATTATAAACTTATTTCAGTTTCCTTGCCCATTCATTCAGTTTCAACTTGCTCAGTTCCATTGTAAACTTTTATTTTTGCATGCCATCATATCCTTATTTGTATGATTTTGTCTATCTTCCTGGCAATTATTATGACGTTTACTGCAGGTTTCAATGTGACGGGAAGGCAGCACCTATGGCGCGAAAGCATTAGCCGATTTGGATAAGGTGAAGGTAGTTGCACATGGAGTGATACATGTCACCGGGATAAGGTTATATGAAACAGATTACAGTAAGCAGATCCACTAACAGAGCAGATAAACAGTTTAAACCCCTCTCCCCATCATTGTCTCTTGCCTTCTTGTCGTGGGTACAGAGTACACCTTGAGCATTCGTTAGCTTTCTGCCCGAGGTCAGATACTTATTGTGTAGTTGCAGATAGACCTGGACGTGAAACCGCAACATAAAATAATGACTTAAACGGGCAGTAACTGCAGAAAGAAATATTACACAAAGATCACAGCCAAGGAAATAATACCAGTATGCACAACAGTGTGCACGCCTATCAAGTCCAGTCCTATAAAAGAACGTTTCAGCAACTCACCCCCGAAAGTATCTACTTCTAAAACGAGAATTGAAACAGTAATATATAATGCAGCACCAAGAAAGTTCAAGACCTCACATGAAAGAAGATCTGACGATCAGAGAGATAAATCCTGGAATGGGTGATCAGCTATGTGCCGGAATGAGTGTGGGAAGAAGATGAACACAAATGAGAGCAAAGCGAAATGATGGCGAGGGAAATAGGAGATGCCGAAGAAAAACCCGCCGCAGCCACCAATCCACCACAAATCACACTTTGCGCTCACCTGGGATCGAATCAGAGCCGCCTTGGTGAGATTCAAGTGGTATAACCGGTATACATAGCTGAGAGAACAGTTGAGGCACCGCCCCACCACAGGTCAAGTGTTCCTCTGTTTGTATGTGTGTGTGTGTGTGTGTGTGTGTGTGTGTGTGTGTGTGTGTGTGTGTGGGTGTGTGTGTGTGTGTGTGTGTGTGTGTGTGTTTAACTTAGCTCCTCCATTAACAGTTTATGTCAGACGATGTATGAAATGGGTGAAATGGTGCTCAAAAGAGCCCATCGTCCATAGAGCTTAGAGTTACCCGACATTCGGCTTTTAGGGTAAGGTAAAAACCCCGCAAAAAGATAACTCACCCTGACAGTGATTCGAACTCGGGACCTCTTGAACGTGAAGCAGATACACCACAAATTGCGCTACCGAGGCGGGCACGTGTTCTTCTAACCTAGCCGTCAAAGTGTGGGATAATGGGAGAGGCCAAAAGAGCGACCACATCCGGGTAATGATGAGGGCAATCATGAGTGGAATCCCAAACACATCCGATGCCACCCACCCACAAGCTCCTTGATTCCCTGGGTGTTCCTGGAAGGCTCTCGGATTCCCGTACATGGCTGAGCATTCGAACTTCTGCATCGCCCCTCCACTGCCCAGCCGCAACACCGTCACCTGATCCTTCAACTCCAAAACAAACGGTGATGAAGGAAATTATGGGAAGAGGAAATGAGGGAGAGAAATGTTGAGGTGGAAAAGAAACCACCCCGAGGAAAACGAAACACGAAAAACTCATGAATCAAAGAAAGCGCTCGGTAGGAATTGAACCCAGAGCCCCAGACGTTACAAAGAAGCCATCTGGCTCCGTTAGAAGAGAAATAAGAGAGAAGTAGGCAGTGTGAGTTTAGCAGTTTTTTGTTACCAGACATGCTTCGTGACTCTCGTATTAGACCGCACGCTTGTGTATCACCGTATAAGCCCCATGCGAATGCTGAAATTCCAATCTCTGTACCAGCCGAACAAGGGAAGCTCATTTTAAAAGAATGACAAAGCTAGTGGCATGCTTGAGGATATTAGATAATTTTTCCAAATACCAGCTATGATAGGAAAGGATGCCGCGTACGCTCGTAGACTTCCTGGGAAATGTTTCATTACGTTGTGCGCTGCACGTTTCCCGCTTTTTGTATGCTCCTCGTGGTCCGATCGATTAAATCCCTCCTCATTTCCTATTCTTTATCCCGAGAGAGAGGAGAGAGAGAGAAAAGCTGTGACCCTTGGCAGTTTTTCATAGAGTGTAGCCTATTTTATCTCTTTTATATGTGTGGCTAAGCTTTCTTTTTTTCAAAGCTATATGGCCGAGGAATTACAATAAAAACACAGTTTAACGCACAGATGTAACTGAAGGTTCAAAAGTTTCAAAATATTCTTAGTATAAAGCCATATTGGCACATAAAACTGAGAAGCAGCTCCATTACATTTGAAACATAAGGATAAGGAGCATTTAAACTTTAAAATTCACACCTATATTAATGTTATATAGAAGGGGCTAATACAGCGATCGTGCTAGAGGGCACTCCAATGTTTAGTTCCTGAGTTTGCCTACCATGTACCTTCTGTCCTACTAGTAAGAACGATACTTCGTTCTAGCCTGGGTTAGATAAGAGGTTACTTGAAAGGAGGTGGTACCGTATTTAACTCAAGTGCTTAACTTTCAGTTTCTGGTTGAAACAAATGAACCTGAGATAACCCTCCATTGCTTATTTCGCTTTAAGGTTTTACATCCTGCTTAAAAAATAAGTTATCCTTTCATTTCCGGGGCAATAAATATCATGCGAACTAGCACGCACTAATACAGACGTGTGCAAATTATTAGACTAATTCATGTTTTTTTTTTACTTTGCTTCAGTTTAACATTCAAAATAATAGTTATTTACCGCCGTAACCTATTTCAATTTGTCGTAATTCTTTTTCTTGCTATAATATTAAGCATATTCAATGAAATTTCTCTCTTAATAATAGCTGGGGGATTTTTTTTACCTATAGTAATATGGTGGTAGCTCTGAATTAACAGCAGCCATTTCCTTCATGTCTGTTTATAAAACTGACTGATGATATTGCTTTCATTTGGTGAATGCAGTAACTGAAGATTGTTAATATTTGCCTTTATTATGTTTTATGGCTAATATATCCTCAGTATTTATTATTAATTGATCTCAGGTCGGGTAACATCGTGTATTCCTTAGCATTCACATTGATTCAAAAGTGAGGTTATGGGTAAAACTGCTAACTTATCCCCAAGGAAAGCAGCTGTAACTGAGAGTCGTTTGAAGGAAACTCTTTATTCACAATGTGAAATGGCTAAGAAATTGTGTATTTCACAAAAATCTGTTAGTCGCATTAATCAAGCTTTAACATTCGGTGAGACGTTGAGCTCACAAAGGGATGGAAAATTGCGGGAGGAAAAGAAAGCTATCACCTAGGTCGTAAAGAAAACTTGTGCAGGTGGCAAAAAAATAGAAGAGCAACCAGCATTGACCTTAGTAATCAACTAAAGCAGTACGGTACCGAAATATCAGCCTCAGTATTTCGCAGAAGATTATGTGAAGCAGGTTTACCAACACGCAGGTCTCGTAAAATGGCTTCTGACACCTGCAATGGCAAAAAAAAAAAAAAAAAAAAAAAAAAAAAAAACGTTTAGGATGGGCCAAAATATGCAGAAACATCCAGTGGAATTTCGGAGAAAGTTAAATAGTATAGTAGTATGTAGATAGTGTGATAAATTGTATATATCATAGAATTAAAATATGTACATGTAAATGTTATGGAAATGAAACAGCCTAAACTTTGTTTCTTTCAATGCTGGTTTTGTTATACTATCTTTGAGAAATTGTAAAAGTGTTTAATGTTAATAGAGGTTTTTACTGTTTCAGCTAATTTTCTCAGATGAATCCATGTTTGAAGTATGTGAAGAGAGCAGCCAATATGTGAGAAGGACAAATAAAGAAGCATTTTCCCCTCAGTGTTTCGATCAAATAGTAAAGCATCCAACATCAAAAATGGTCTGAAGGTGCATGTCTGTCCATGGACCTGGAAGATTATACATAATTGTGGGATCTATGGAGCAGAAGCGGAATAACAGTGTATCAGAAACAAGAATATTTCCGCAAAGTAAAGAATGGTTTCCAAATGGTGATTTTGTGTTCGTGCATGACAGTGCTCCCTACCATAGAGCAAAATCTGTAACAAAGTTCCTCAAAGAAAACAATGCAAACATACTACCATGGCCTGGGAATAGCCCTGATTTAAATCCAGTACAGAATCTGTGGGATATTGTTAAACAGAGACTGAAAAAATTGAAAATAACAACAAAAGTTCAGCTTATTCAGCTTATAGGGCCTGATACGCATTTGGCACAGATATGAAGAAATAAAGGAAAAGTAGAGAGCATGCCGAAACGCATCAAAATGGTAATAAAGGCTAAGGGAAAGTATACAAAATACTAAGAGTTGAAAAATAATTGTAATATTGTTTCTGTTAAATAAATAGAAAATAAACTGTATATGTTGAAAATTTCACTATTGAGTCATAATTTGCATAGTCTGTATATTATATTACGACAACGAACGAAACAATTATGATCATATATTCCATAACTAGATCTGTATTCCGCAAAAAGTACAAAATTATGACCATATACAGGGATAATTATTCTGATTCATCCGGAGAAAGTGCATTGTATTAATAAATTTGAACCACTACTGTTACTCTAATGTCATCGTTCCAGGAAGTTCGCCACTTCACTGCACGATTGCACGTTCAAATACAAATACATTCTCCTGAGTCAATGATAGTACGGTGTTGGTATTAATTACGAACTTCATATTATACTAATTGTATGAAAAAGTCATGAAGGTCAAAAGACAATATATTCTGTCTCAAAACGCCTTCTGGTAATCCTTACTGCAGACGCACAACAAGAAGACAAGCTGGCGGAATGTGTAAGGCAAAGTTTTTTGCTGTCCCAACGGTATTTATGCTCTCCTTCCCAGTATGACAAATGTTCTAGATTCGTTTAAAATGCGCAAGTGTTTTCACGTAACTCACCCATTCATAGTACCTATCACTACAACAAACATTATATCTGGAGGCATGGGTGACTCATTTGCACTTACACTCATTACCTAATCCTTGTTTCACATAAGCTTGTGTACCGCCTGCGGTGCCGTATGTAGTAAAAGCGGGCGTTAAACACTACACATTAAACACTACACATAAGCTTGCCCCTTCACGTGACCTCATCCCCTCTCATTGGCTGCTGTTGTGGTACAGACTGTTGTGCAGTAAAAATTAGTCCGTTATTTAACATAGTGAAATATCTTTATATGTAGTAAGAGGATTGTCAAATTTATATTTTTGCAACTGTTTGAATTAAATATATTACGCAACAGCGTTGATTTACCTGAAATGGATGTTAATTCTTAAACGCAGCACAGAGGTTCCTTTGCTTTCTGGCCCGCCTTTCATATGACACGACAGAACGTGCTTTAGTAGTGGTGACACTTGTTTATATGACTTCTATCACTTACCTTGTTTTGAACTGGATTTGTCATATATTGCCATCCGAAGGTGTGTTGTGCCAAGTACAAGAGCTAAATTATTTTACTGATCGTTTACTGCACGTGTACTTATTATATGTATAATGGCAGAGTCTACCACCAGTTTTTCGCTGAAGCATCGCAAGCGTAAAACCTTTACAAAGTGGCGAAAAAAGAATTGTGGTGCATGTGTTTAATGCACTCACAGAAAAGAATCCGTCTTTGTCAGTGAGAGAAGTCGAACAGCTGTGCTCTGAACTTACTGGTGTGAGTGTTAGTTCCGTAAGAACATCGCGACGTGAAATAGAGATAACAGGAAAACTTATCAATTCAGGCAAATGCAGGAATAAGCAAAAGTACGTGCTCGGAAAATGCGGTAAGTTCGTGAAAAGTGCTGTCTCTCGTCATGTGCATAGTTTTCTCTTTAGAAACGAACTCCCTAACATAAATAAAATGTTGTGTGCTGTAAATGATGCAGTTTTACCTAGATTGCTTATACAGCTGGAGTTTGTGAATGAAAAATGGGGCAAGAAAAATTTGCTAAGAGACAGAGGCGATATTGCTGTGTGACGAAGACGTTCTTTAAGGACAATCAGACTGTACCGGGATACAAATCGCAAAATATACTAACTTGACGAGACTTGGGTGAATGAAGGACACACGAAAAGTAAAGTACTATGGCGTGACACTACTTTTAAGACTAAAGACAAGCATTTTTGCAAGGTATGTGTGCTGGTTTAAAAAGTCCCAGGGGAAAAGTCCAAAGGCCCTTCATTATAAACTTATTTCAGTTTCCTTGCCCATTCATTCAGTTTCAACTTGCTCAGTTCCATTGTAAACTTTTATTTTTGCATGCCATCATATCCTTATTTGTATGATTTTGTCTATCTTCCTGGCAATTATTATGACGTTTACTGCAGGTTTCAATGTGATGGGAAGGCAGCACCTATGGCGCGAAAGCATTAGCCGATTTGGATAAGGTGAAGGTAGTTGCACATGGAGTGATACATGTCACCGGGATAAGGTTATATGAAACAGATTACAGTAAGCAGATCCACTAACAGAGCAGATAAACAGTTTAAACCCCTCTCCCCATCATTGTCTCTTGCCTTCTTGTCGTGGGTACAGAGTACACCTTGAGCATTCGTTAGCTTTCTGCCCGAGGTCAGATACTTATTGTGTAGTTGCAGATAGACCTGGACGTGAAACCGCAACATAAAATAATGACTTAAACGGGCAGTAACTGCAGAAAGAAATATTACACAAAGATCACAGCCAAGGAAATAATACCAGTATGCACAACAGTGTGCACGCCTATCAAGTCCAGTCCTATAAAAGAACGTTTCAGCAACTCACCCCCGAAAGTATCTACTTCTAAAACGAGAATTGAAACAGTAATATATAATGCAGCACCAAGAAAGTTCAAGACCTCACATGAAAGAAGATCTGACGATCAGAGAGATAAATCCTGGAATGGGTGATCAGCTATGTGCCGGAATGAGTGTGGGAAGAAGATGAACACAAATGAGAGCAAAGCGAAATGATGGCGAGGGAAATAGGAGATGCCGAAGAAAAACCCGCCGCAGCCACCAATCCACCACAAATCACACTTTGCGCTCACCTGGGATCGAATCAGAGCCGCCTTGGTGAGATTCAAGTGGTATAACCGGTATACATAGCTGAGAGAACAGTTGAGGCACCGCCCCACCACAGGTCAAGTGTTCCTCTGTTTGTGTGTGTGTGTGTGTGTTTGTGTGTGTGTGTGTGTGTGTGTGTGTGTGTGTGTGTGTGTGTGTGTGTGTGTTTAACTTAGCTCCTCCATTAACAGTTTATGTCAGACGATGTATGAAATGGGTGAAATGGTGCTCAAAAGAGCCCATCGTCCATAGAGCTTAGAGTTACCCGACATTCGGCTTTTAGGGTAAGGTAAAAACCCCGCAAAAAGATAACTCACCCTGACAGTGATTCGAACTCGGGACCTCTTGAACGTGAGGCAGATACACCACAAATTGCGTTACCGAGGCGGGCACGTGTTCTTCTAACCTAGCCGTCAAAGTGTGGGATAATGGGAGAGGCCAAAAGAGCGACCACATCCGGGTAATGATGAGGGCAATCATGAGTGGAATCCCAAACACATCCGATGCCACCCACCCACAAGCTCCTTGATTCCCTGGGTGTTCCTGGAAGGCTCTCGGATTCCCGTACATGGCTGAGCATTCGAACTTCTGCATCGCCCCTCCACTGCCCAGCCGCAACACCGTCACCTGATCCTTCAACTCCAAAACAAACGGTGATGAAGGAAATTATGGGAAGAGGAAATGAGGGAGAGAAATGTTGAGGTGGAAAAGAAACCACCCCGAGGAAAACGAAACACGAAAAACTCATGAATCAAAGAAAGCGCTCGGTAGGAATTGAACCCAGAGCCCCAGACGTTACACAGAAGCCATCTGGCTCCGTTAGAAGAGAAATAAGAGAGAAGTAGGCAGTGTGAGTTTAGCAGTTTTTTGTTACCAGACATGCTTCGTGACTCTCGTATTAGACCGCACGCTTGTGTATCACCGTATAAGCCCCATGCGAATGCTGAAATTCCAATCTCTGTACCAGCCGAACAAGGGAAGCTCATTTTAAAAGAATGACAAAGCTAGTGGCATGCTTGAGGATATTAGATAACTTTTTCCAAATACCAGCTATGATAGGAAAGGATGCCGCGTACGCTCGTAGACTTCCTGGGAAATGTTTCATTACGTTGTGCGCTGCACGTTTCCCGCTTTTTGTATGCTCCTCGTGGTCCGATCGATTAAATCCCTCCTCATTTCCTATTCTTTATCCCGAGAGAGAGGAGAGAGAGAGAAAAGCTGTGACCCTTGGCAGTTTTTCATAGAGTGTAGCCTATTTTATCTCTTTTATATGTGTGGCTAAGCTTTCTTTTTTTCAAAGCTATATGGCCGAGGAATTACAATAAAAACACAGTTTAACGCACAGATGTAACTGAAGGTTCAAAAGTTTCAAAATATTCTTAGTATAAAGCCATATTGGCACATAAAACTGAGAAGCAGCTCCATTACATTTGAAACATAAGGATAAGGAGCATTTAAACTTTAAAATCCACACCTATATTAATGTTATATAGAAGGGGCTAATACAGCGATCGTGCTAGAGGGCACTCCAATGTTTAGTTCCTGAGTTTGCCTACCATGTACCTTCTGTCCTACTAGTAAGAACGATACTTCGTTCTAGCCTGGGTTAGATAAGAGGTTACTTGAAAGGAGGTGGTACCGTATTTAACTCAAGTGCTTAACTTTCAGTTTCTGGTTGAAACAAATGAACCTGAGATAACCCTCCATTGCTTATTTCGCTTTAAGGTTTTACATCCTGCTTAAAAAATAAGTTATCCTTTCATTTCCGGGGCAATAAATATCATGCGAACTAGCACGCACTAATACAGACGTGTGCAAATTATTAGACTAATTCATGTTTTTTTTTTTACTTTGCTTCAGTTTAACATTCAAAATAATAGTTATTTACCGCCGTAACCTATTTCAATTTGTCGTAATTCTTTTTCTTGCTATAATATTAAGCATATTCAATGAAATTTCTCTCTTAATAATAGCTGGGGGATTTTTTGTACCTATAGTAATATGGTGGTAGCTCTGAATTAACAGCAGCCATTTCCTTCATGTCTGTTTATAAAACTGACTGATGATATTGCTTTCATTTGGTGAATGCAGTAACTGAAGATTGTTAATATTTTCCTTTATTATGTTTTATGGCTAATATATCCTCAGTATTTATTATTAATTGATCTCAAGCCGGGTAACATCGTGTATTCCTTAGCATTTACATTGATTCAAAAGTGAGGTTATGGGTAAAACTGCTAACTTATCCCCAAGGAAAGCAGCTGTAACTGAGAGTCGTTTGAAGGAAACTCTTTATTCACAATATGAAATGGCTAAGAAATTGTGTATTTCACAAAAATCTGTTAGTCGCATTAATCAAGCTTTAACATTCGGTGAGACGTTGAGCTCACAAGGGGATGGAAAATTGCGGGAGGAAAAGAAAGCTATCACCTAGGTCGTAAAAAAAACTTGTGCAGGTGGCAAAAAAATAGAAGAGCAACCAGCATTGACCTTAGTAATCAACTAAAGCAGTACGGTACCGAAATATCAGCCTCAGTATTTCGCAGAAGATTATGTGAAGCAGGTTTACCAACACGCCGGTCTCGTAAAACGGCTAATCTGACACCTGCAATGGCAAAAAAAAAAAAACCGTTTAGGATGGGCCAAAAAATGCAGAAACATCCAGTGGAATTTCGGAAAAAGGTAAATAGTATAGTAGTATGTAGATAGTGTGATAAATTGTATATATCATAGAATTAAAATATGTACATGTAAATGTTATGGAAATGAAACAGCCTAAACTTTGTTTCTTTCATTGCTGGTTTTGTTATACTATCTTTGAGAAATTGTAAATGTGTTTAATGTTAATAGAGGTTTTTACTGTTTCAGCTAATTTTCTCAGATGAATCCATGTTTGAAGTATGTGAAGAGAGCAGCCAATATGTGAGAAGGACAAATAAAGAAGCATTTTCCCCTCAGTGTTTCGATCAAATAGTAAAGCATCCAACATCAAAAATGGTCTGAAGGTGCATGTCTGTCCATGGACCTGGAAGATTATACATAATTGTGGGATCTATGGAGCAGAAGCGGAATAACAGTGTATCAGAAACAAGAATATTTCCGCAAAGTAAAGAATTGTTTCCAAATGGTGATTTTGTGTTCATGCATGACAGTGCTCCCTACCATAGAGCAAAATCTGTAACAAAGTTCCTCAAAGAAAACAATGCAAACATACTACCATGGCCTAGGAATATCCCTGATTTAAATCCAGTACAGAATCTGTGGGATATTGTTAAACAGAGACTGAAAAAATTGAAAATAACAACAAAAGTTCAGCGTATTCAGCTTATAGGGCCTGATACGCATTTGGCACAGATATGAAGAAATAAAGGAAAAGTAGAGAGCATGCCGAAACGCATCAAAATGGTAATAAAGGCTAAGGGAAAGTATACAAAATACTAAGAGTTGAAAAAGAATTGTAATATTGTTTCTGTTAAATAAATAGAAAATAAACTGTATATGTTGAAAATTTCACTATTGAGTCATAATTTGCATAGTCTGTATATTATATTACGACAACGAACGAAACAATTATGATCATATATTCCATAACTAGATCTGTATTCCGCAAAAAGTACAAAATTATGACCATATACAGGGATAATTATTCTGATTCATCCGGAGAAAGTGCATTGTATTAATAAATTTGAACCACTACTGTTACTCTAATGTCATCGTTCCAGGAAGTTCGCCACTTCACTGCACGATTGCACGTTCAAATACAAATACATTCTCCTGAGTCAATGATAGTACGGTGTTGGTATTAATTACGAACTTCATATTATACTAATTGTATGAAAAAGTCATGAAGGTCAAAAGACAATATATTCTGTCTCAAAACGCCTTCTGGTAATCCATACCGCAGACCCACAACAAGACGAAAAGCTGGCGGAATGTGTAAGGCAAAGTTTTTTGCTGTCCCAACGGTATTTATGCTCTCCTTCCCAGTGTGACAAATGTTCTAGATTCGTTTAAAATGCGCAAGTGTTTTCACGTAACTCACCTATTCATAGTACCTATCACTACAACAAACATTATATCTGGAGGCATGGGTGACTCATTTGCACTTACACTCATTACCTAATCCTTGTTTCACATAAGCTTGTGTACCGCCTGCGGTGCCGTATGTAGTAAAAGCGGGCGTTAAACACAACACATTAAACACTACACATAAGCTTGCCCCTTCACGTGACCTCATCCCCTCTCATTGGCTGCTGTTGTGGTACAGACTGTTGTGCAGTAAAAATTAGTCCGTTATTTAACATAGTGAAATATCTTTATATGTAGTAAGAGAATTGTGAAATTTATATTTTTGCAACTGTTTGAATTAAATATATTACGCAACAGCGTTGATTTATCTGAAATGGATGTTAATTCTTAAACGCAGCACAGAGGTTCCTTTGCTTTCTGGCCCGCCTTTCATATGACACGACAGAACGTGCTTTAGTAGTGGTGACACTTGTTTATATGACTTCTATCACTTACCTTGTTTTGAACTGGATTTGTCATATATTGCCATCCGAAGGTGTGTTGTGCCAAGTACAAGAGCTAAATTATTTTACTGATCGTTTACTGCACGTGTACTTATTATATGTATAATGGCAGAGTCTACCGCCAGTTTTTCGCTGAAGCATCGCAAGCGTAAAACCTTTACAAAGTGGCGAAAAAAGAATTGTGGTGCATGTGTTTAATGCACTCACAGAAAAGAATCCGTCTTTGTCAGTGAGAGAAGTCGAACAGCTGTGCTCTGAACTTACTGGTGTGAGTGTTAGGTCCGTAAGAACATCGCGACGTGAAATAGAGATAACAGGAAAACTTATCAATTCAGGCAAATGCAGGAATCAGCAAAAGTGCGTGCTCGGAAAATGCGGTAAGTTCGTGAAAAGTGCTGTCCCTCGTCATGTGCATAGTTTTCTCTTTAGAAACGAACTCCCTAACATAAATAAAATTTTGTGTGCTGTAAATGATGCAGTTTTACCTAGATTGCTTATACAGCTGGAGTTTGTGAATGAAAAATGGGGCAAGAAAAATTTGCTAAGAGACAGAGGTGATATTGCTGTGTGACGAAGACGTTCTTTAAGGACAATCAGACTGTACCGGGATACAAATCGCAAAATATACTACCTTGACGAGACTTGGGTGAATGAAGGACACACGAAAAGTAAAGTACTATGGCGTGACACTACTTTTAAGACTAAAGACAAGCATTTTTGCAAGGTATGTGTGCTGGTTTAAAAAGTCCCAGGGGAAAAGTCCAAAGGCCTTTCATTATAAACTTATTTCAGTTTCCTTGCCCATTCATTCAGTTTCAACTTGCTCAGTTCCATTGTAAACTTTTATTTTTGCATGCCATCATATCCTTATTTGTATGATTTTGTCTATCTTCCTGGCAATTATTATGACGTTTACTGCAGGTTTCAATGTGACGGGAAGGCAGCACCTATGGCGCGAAAGCATTAGCCGATTTGGATAAGGGGAAGGTAGTTGCACATGGAGTGATACATGTCAGCGGGATAAGGTTATATGAAACAGATTACAGTAAGCAGATCCACTAACAGAGCAGATAAACAGTTTAAACCCCTCTCCCCATCATTGTCTCTTGCCTTCTTATCGTGGGTACAGAGTACACACGCAACGAAAAACAATGAATCACACATGCAAAAACATAGAGCTTCTCAGGTTACCAACCGTGAGATGTTAATAAAACGCTCGAGCTTTCGGCCATGTTTTCTCTTGAAGGCAAGAGCAGCTGATACCCCGAAAAGCACTAATTAATCATCAAGGGATAAAAGCTTCAAATCTTACACATATGTAAATATTCAAATACCAAATATGTTTAACTAATTTTTAGGCATATACCTTATCCCCTAGTACTTTTTAGTCCCAATAGTCCTCCAACTGTTACAAGAAAAACATATTTCCAATAGGCATTTTGCCCTTGTACCTGCATCCGGTGCATCAATGTGCATCCGGTTTTTCTGGTCCCCACATAATGCAAAAGTTTTCCTGCTAGCATTGTCAGAAATCTTAGGTTGCTACCTCGCATCTTAAGTCACGCTATTCCCAATCTCTGTTTTATATTCATTCCAGAATGTGTTCCCTTAAGCACAGCATTTATTTGACGTAGCTCCATTGATTATCGTTTTCTTCATGTGTATTCTATTTCTTCTCATTTTTATTAGACAGCTTTCTTTTGAATGTAGTTGTAGTAATTTATTTTATAGTATCCGAGGAATGTCCTCCATCCAACATTTTGCATGCTCGAAATTATGATGCCATAGAGGTCATGGAGAAAAGGTGAACGGAAAGGACAACACTTTATGCTGCGTCAGAGAATGAGTTTTTTGATTTTACCATTTCGATACCTCTCGTTTACGCCCTGTTCGCAAGAATGCTGTCGTAACAGATGACCATCGAAAATCTGTTACTTCTCACCAGAACATTCTAAATACCACAGCTGATTGAGCACTCCAGGAACCAATATACAGCTGCATCTCCGGTGATAAAATGTGAAAATTAGGCAAACAGGTGGTCTCTGGAAACGTGTGGTCGAAGAAAGAAGAAGAAGAAGAAGAAGAAGAAGAAGAAGAAGAAGAAGAAGAAGAAGAAGAAGAAGAAGAAGAAGAAGAAGAAGAAGAAGAAGAAGAAGAAGAAGAAGAAGAAGAAGAAGAAGAAGAAGAAGAAGAAGAAGAAGAAGAAGAAGAAGAAGAAGAAGAAGAAGAAGAAGAAGAAGAAGAAGAAGAAGAAGAAGAAGAAGAAGAAGAAGAAGAAGAAGAAGAAGAAGAAGAAGAAGAAGCAATTCATTAACCCACCATGTCTGGGGAACACCATTAATGGAGTGCGAGTTAAATAAGCCAGGTTTATATTTTCGTATTTTGCAAATTTACTCCAAACTGAAATAATCATTTCTTCCACACTAGCCGTGTGTAGACTAAGCTTTGAATGAATAGAGCCGGGATTTGAACCACGTATATCACGGCTTACACCCGGTTGCTCTAAACCACTGACTATTACTTCACACTGTAATATTAATGCAGTTAACAAAGTTTTAAAAATATATTATTTGTTTCGTTCAACCCATTAAAGCACACTCATTGCAGGTGAGGTATTCACTCTAGGATGTTGTAAATTTATATTTAGTGCAACATCTTTTTTCTTCTAATGTTGGTGTTACGTCCTTCAAATAAGGACTACAAATATTTGAAATATATATTGAGCGCAGCTATTTTAAAAACTCTAAAGATAGCTTTTGGTATAACGTTGTCGCATAATAATTAAAAAGAGAGAAAATACTTGTTAAGATATTATGAACTATGGAAACAAGAGAATATGCGAATACAACTGATATTGGAAGATGATATTTAAGTGCGTGTTGTAATTTAGTATAACTGAAAGTGTAAGAAGCAAAAGCAAGAAGAAACAAATAAGAAGACAGTAAGAGAAAAATAATTGAATAGCATGACTACGCTAAAAGATATACAAACTTTAAAACAGGGTATAAACGGCAGCAAAATTCCCTGTATGTGAAACAAGCTTTTAACCATAGATTTTAATTAGAGGTGGTTTCTATTATTTACTTGTATAACAAACACTTCAAGTAACTCTCAGTTCCAAGAGGCACAGTTTTTACAAAATATAAATCTTAGCATACTGATTTACGTCAATCGATTATAGGTTATATTGTTGTGAAAATATGCATTAAAATTTATAATTTTACATTCTAAATTACTTAGAAAATATTTAACCAAATGATATAAAGATCACCAACTGTTCTTTATTATGCTGTTTTAAGGGGTGCCGTTTTGCAATGCAAACCATTTACAGTAACCAATATACTATATCCCTTCGAATGCTCTTGGTTAACTAAAGGTCAAGTTATGTAGTTTAAAATTATCCAAAATATCAAAGTGAAACTGTTTAATGAAAGTGAAACTTCAATGTCTTAAATATGAAGCCAAAAATCTAACCTCTATCGATTATGGACAAAATGATTCTTAGCTTTCTCTTAAAAAATTATATATTCCAAACCTTAACACAAGAAGTTTGAAGTTCTGAAGAGTATTTATAAGGGACCTTCGATATCAAATTTTGATGTAGGTACAGCACTTACGCTATTTACTATACTCAGCAGTAAGAGCTAAAATGTAATAAATTGAATAAAAATCTATGAGTTAGAGCAATGAGTGCCAGTTCTGCCTCTGTATGAATATCTGAAGATCAGCAGAGTAGTTTAGGCACATTTCAAGTATACTGTTCTTTCATTACTATAATCTTGCTACTAAACCGCGGTTTTAGTGCCCACCAGATTATTAAAATTAGTATCATTGTAAAGGTGCAACACCCAACAGAGGGACTTGCCGCAGGGCTCCCAACAGACCAAACACTATCGCGGCCTAAGGTTTGAAACCGTCCGCCTAATTAAATCACAAGTGATTAGCATAGAGAAGCAGGGCAGTTTAATGAAAGCAAGAGAGAGGGAGAGAGAGAAACAGAGAGAGAGAGAGAGGAAAGTTTTCCACTGTTTTGTCTACAACAAGAGGCGTGGGGCAGTGTTCCCAGCCAGATTTGCATGAGGACCGACCCAAATGATGTAAAGGACAGACTGACCTGGACATGGTTCATTTGACAAGGACGCCCTGACCCACCCCGATCAATATGATCTGGTATGGGCACATTCCTCGCTTTGTGAGAGTGAGTGGCTGCCAACCCGGCCACTTGATCGAGAGCTGGATTCATACCGATATCCTAACTAACCGAGGTGTCTGCGGAATTTACTACTTAGGTACAATCCAGCGTATTTCAATTCCTCAAAAGTATTCTCAGAACAGAGTGTGTTCAGTATAAATCACAAATAGTCTAATAGAATAAGTTACTAGAAGTTTTTTGAAGACTTCAAACAATTCATTTTCTGAAACGCCATCAAATTCTCATGCTTTACGCTTATTATTTCAAAAATGGAATTTCTTGAACGCATTAAAACACATATTATGTGAAATTTGCATTAAATGTTCTGTCAATGTATTAGTTAGAGTGCCCACTTTAATACTTTCCTGTGAGAAATGCATAGCTTGTTTACCAGAGAGCGACAAGCGTTAAAACAAACCCTAGTACCTACAGTTCGGCCGCTCTATCTCCGGCTCTGACATTTCTCGAGAGTATGAAGCAGGCCAGTTCTTTAGCGGGAATTTCAAGCAGAGGAACAATGCGCATTTTAAATATTTCACGTATTTGCATATTTCACGAACCAGTATCATTTTATTATAATAGCGATAATAATAGTGCTTATGAACACTAAAATTCGGAATTAACGCACGCAAAATATACCAAAGAAAGTTCGCCAGCGCAAGCAGCTAAAGCCACGTGGATAAAAACAAATTTAACCTTTGAACACTGTGCTGGGTTCGGGAGCTACGCCTAGCAGCGACAATGCTGATTGGCGCTAGCAGACAGTTTTAACTTCCTGACCACAACACCGAATGTAGAGACTCCCAATACTACCAACAGATGCAGTTAGTGTGTGTGAAAGGTGTGAAGGAAATATTCGAATATACTGATGTTGTAATAAATATCTTGCATGATAATGAAATTGTCAGTTGTATTTCAGCGTTTTACAGCTAATATAGTCCTATATTTTCATGGTAAAGATTATTATGAGGATATGTTTTCAATTGCTCATTACTGTATGTTGGTACTATTAACTTTCCCCCTCCACATCTTGCAATCGCAAAACGTCAGAGCCGGAGATACAACGGAGAGTTTCACTGGAGATTACGCCCGACCGAGGAAAGTGTCCCTCTCGGGGCTAATGCAGCCCACATACGACCACATATACCGAAGAGCAAGAATACGGAAGAGATGGGATACATTTTCATACGTATGTGTGGGGACTAGACGGGTTGAAGTAAGTATACGTGAGTAAAGTATTCACGCAACCTTCTGAAAGAGTGGATAGGACTCCGAGACCGACTATTAAGTAATTCTCACATTAATCCTGATGCCTATGGGACGATCTTAAGATTATTACGGCCCAAAGTTTATGCTCATTATTCGTAGAAGTGTGACACCCGGTATTCAGGAACCAATTCTTTGTCATGTCTTATACTCAACAACTAACATTTGACCTACCGATTTCAGAGTTCAACCACTAAATCCTAATTACACGTTCGAGAACGCATATTAAACATATAATCTGATGACAGAGATCTGAAATACTCAATATTACCATAAAAACTTCTTTTAATTTACAAAGGTTGTAATTTAGAATTTCTGGGATTAGTTTGTGTTTCAACAATAGCTTTCTTTCTCACTTTAACTGTGTGGCAGTTAACAATGGCAGTGGCAATTTCCCAGTCTGATCAAAGCATTCAAAATGTAACCTAGAGAACACCAAAGTGAACTATGTTGCATTAACTTTTCTTAATATATTTGTGGTGCACTTAAACGATCATCAAAGTTTTAGTAATTGTCAATTATCCCGCAAGGTAAAGGTGCTCAGTATTTCTTAATTACTTCATGTTTCTTAAGGATTTGAAAATCCTTTTACTTCTTAAGGCAAGGCTACACTGAAAATTCACCGAAAATGTTGAAAATCATGGAATTTTCTTTTTTGGCATGTTTGGTAGCTTAGATTTTGTAGTAATAGATGACATGCTATTTTTATCATTTGCACCATTTTAGACCATCAGGTAAAATTTTAAAGATACCTTTAATAATCGTTAAAAGTAACAATCATGACTTTAAATTCATTTTCTGAGAAACTACATTTTAACGTTCTAACACTTTTCGGTATACAAAATGCCTCACGCGTCAAAGTTTTCCATTTCAGTAGGTGAAACTTCCAGGATAGCTACATAATATGTAAATAGAAAGCTTCATATTCCCCTTTTTTGTTAATGCTTGAGTAAGTTAATACTTTCAAACTTTTGAGAGTTAACACGTGGAAAATATTTTAGAACCAATGCTACAAGAATATTTAAAAAAAATAAGAATGTTGGTCTTTTAAAATTGCTCTGTACCAGCCAGAAACAAAGATTCAACTTAAAAGCTCAAATTTTTTGACGCGTAGGACATTTTTAATTTTTATAGTATTTTCACAAAAAATTAATAATTAATGAACTATCTGGTGTAGGAACATTAAGATTTTCATGCTAGTTTAAAATGATACTCTTATTATGAGAATACATTTTTATAATGGTATGTTTATTATTATAGAATTTCGGACTTTCAGTGTAGCCTTGCCTTAAAGCACTCATTTCACTCATATCATAAGGAAATAATGTGTTGTATACCTGTGAGATATTGGACCAATAAAAGTAAGTTAAATATATATGTCACAGAATTCTGAAAATGTTAATTGCGAATAAACCGAGAGGAAATATATTTAAGGATTTCTGAAAGTGATTTTGAACATTAATTAACATTTAACGCATTCATTTAGATACCCAAGTGTAAAATGTAATGCATAAGCTTCAATTTGCCAGACTATTTTCTCTTTGGAAAATAATAAATTGTAATGCGGGGAAAATACGCAATTAAGGATAATAATGCATGTGTATCTTTTTCTGGCAAGTACAATACTAGGAGGTTTGGATTAAGAAGAAATGTAATGTGGATGTAAATTGAATAAAACAGGTAACATATCTTCGTATATGAACCTGTTAAATGGCTTGATTTAACTCATTCTTATTAGCTATGTTACTCGCATACGATTTGTTATGAATTATCAGAATAGCAGATCTGGTTTAAGTGTCCGGTACCGGTTAAGTAGACCGAGACCATCGATGCCTGGATTATGGACTGCCTAAGAATGTTATTGCGGCACTCATTAAATTAACATATGATTTGGCTTTGCTTACGTGACCGATTTTTACTTGGAACTAGAGTTTCCATGCATTATTTTTGTCAAATGAAAGTTTTCTCTTAATCAATTTACTGACCGCATTTTCAACTGACATTTACATACCAACACTGCATAGAGTGAGAAAATAACGTCGTAATATTTCTTCTTGCTCTTCTCATTAGTACTTCATTTCTTTGGACTTAGAAGTACAAGAAGTATGATTTAGGTTGACAAACGGTGCGAGATGTAAAGTCATGAGCAATATTTGAAAAGCCAAGTGTAACTTAATGGTGTTTCACTCTAACACATAACAGTGTGCTATGTATATTAATTGTACGTGCTCGCTGTAAAATGTTTGCAACTGACCCAGTTTGCTCTTATTCAGAATAAGGGGTTGTACTTTCCTTTATACAGTTTCTTTCAAAACTACACCGAACGATTATAGCCGTTGCGTAGTTTGTAACTTAACTGGTCCAAATTTGGCTGTCGCAGCATCAAAGTTCTGTTAGGTATAACTTTATGCAGCACTAAGTATTACATGATTTTGTGATTAGGCAGCGCAGGAACCACTGCTATGCAATACTCAAAAGTTGATGTGACGCACCGGCTACGAAAACAAAAACATTACTCCTTGCTCTTTATCACTAACCTTAGTCTATCTTTAGGTTAATGGGACCAAGGACAGTTATT